>UESW01004699.1:0-78932 GCA_900491605.1 Calamus simplicifolius
GACTCTGGCGGCCCCAAGTCAACTCTCGGGCCGGTCGAAAAATCTTGAAGGTAGTTTCAAAAGACCTTTGAAGGACCTGCGATCAGTATTAGCACCCAAGGAGTACTCAGCAAATGCTCGAGAGGTAGGGGCAGGCCTAAGTGTCCCTATGAAATCGGTGACTCTTAAGGTATGCCAAAGAGATCAAAGGCATACCTAGTCAAGTCTAAAAGCTAAAGCCAAGACATGATCACCAAGAGGCTAAAGCACTACGAAAAGCTAAGTCCATTATCCTTGAACAAAATATGTCTTTCATTAATCCAATTTCAGTATCATACAAAAAGACTGACTCTAGTCAGATTACAAAAATGTAAAGAAGGAAAAGAAAATGGTTTCTAAGGCTCGGCGGCTCCCGGCCCATCTTTAGAGTCGCCACTCTAGATCGAAGGCATACCTAGTCAAGTCTAAAAGCTAAAGCCAAGATATGATCACCAAGAGACTAAAGCACTACGAAAAGCTAAGTCATTATCCTTGAACAAAATATGTCTTTCATTAATCCAATTCAGTATCATACAAAAAGACTGACTCTAGTCAGATTACAAAAATGTCAAGAAGGAAAAGGAAATGGGTTCTAAGGCTCAGCGGGTCCCGGCCTATCTTCAGAGTCGCCACACTCCGAATCCTCCTTTTCGTCCCCAAGCTGAATGTGGTTCAGGCCGCTTATTTTAAAGATCTGTAAAACCTTCTCCTTGCACTTCTCGAAGCCATGGAGAAAGGCATCAATGGTCACCTCACTCAACTTCATGTCAAAATCGGTGGAGCCCTTGTAGTGCTCTACGGCCTTCCGAGCTTGGGCTTCAACAGCTGCCACCTTCTCCACAGCTTGGGCTTCTGTGGTGGTTGACTTCTCCATCACCTCTCGAGCTTGAGCCTCGACGGTGGTCATCCTTTCCCAGGTGACTCGGGCATCCACCTTCGTAAGAGCCAGCTTCTCTGCAATGGCCTAGGACTTGGACTCAGCCTTGTCGGCCCTCTCCTCAATGGCCTAACTTGAGAAGAACATCCTCCAACATCTTCTCAGTCAGCCTAAGCCTCTTCATGGCCTTCGTCAATTTGGCTTCGATGACTCTGGCCTTCTTCTTAACCTCCTTGACCCAAGCATTTGAGAAGCGGCTTTTTTCCTGAGTGAACCAGAGCTCACTGGCCACCTTTGCCTCTCGGGTCCAGACCTCGGCCAACTACTTGGTCAATTTGTTGGCCCAGTTCTTGGTGGCGATTAACTCCTTTCGAGCATGCCCACAGTTGTTGGTGGCTCCAATGCAGGCATTCCGAAGGATAAAAAGATCGTTGGACATCTGCATGAACCGATTGGTTAAAACTCATGATAAATCTAGCATGAAGGAAAATGAAACCAACAAGCTTACCTGAAGGGCGACGGTGAAGAGAGCGTCGAGGGCGTTCACGATCGGTTGGTGGCAGAGCTTGGCCTAAAAGTTTGAGAGAGTGGAGCGGCTCAACACGCACTCCGCTAGCCAACCTCGGTGCATCGACATGACCCAAGACGACCAGCTACTTAGGGCACTAGGGGAAGGCATCAGTTGGGTGACCGATGGGGCATCATCTTCAACTTCCACAATGGGAGGCACCCCGACCCTCACCTCCGATGCAGCTTCACCCTCGAGCTTGGTAGTGGCCAGGGGCTGGTCCCTTGAGGGCCCTGCCTTAGCCCTATTACTAGAACCTCGACGGGGGTGGTGCACCTGCGCTGATTGGTTACACAGATGTAGATATGGCGAGAGATATTGATACAAGGAAGTCCACATCATGTTTCATACTTACTTTTGCAGGGGGAGCTATGTCATGGCAATTTAGATTGCAAAGGTGTGTAGCTCTCTCCACCACAGAGATAGAATATATGCTGCTACCAAGGTCTGTAAGGAGATGTTGTGGATGAAAGAATTCTTACATGAATTGGGGCTGAAACAGAAAAATTATGTGGTACATTGTGACAGCTAGAGCGCCATCCACTTGGGCAAGAACCTAACTTTTCATTCCAAGTCAAAGCATATAGATGTCAGATACAACTGGATTCAAAATGTGTTTGAAGAGAAGCAGTTACAGCTTCAGAAAATTCATACAAATGAAAATGGGGTAGACATGTTGACAAAGACCTTATCAAAAGAAAGGCAAGAGATATGCCGATATCTAGTCGACATGATTTCACACTAAGAAAGCATGAGATAGCCTCCCTTATGGGCTGAAGGAGGAGGTTGTTGGGCCTATGGCCCACTTATTCAGCCCATTAGGGCTAAAAGCGTTGCATGACTTCTTTTCATGGTTCCTTAGTGTAGGGAGAAACAATCCCCGAGGCATGCATATTTTAAAAATTGTGATAACAATTATCATTGCGAAATTTAAAAGATTACATATTAATCTATCTAATATGCATCAAGATCATATCTTTGCCTATATATAGGATCGTTTGATCTAAAATATGCATATAAATAAAATATCAAGATCATATCTTGATCTTCAAGATGACTAGTCACACTATTATCTTGAAGCCTGCCTTAAGATCTAGGGATCAAATCACTTACCTTAAGAACAGTAGGTAAATCCTTATTGCTCTGCAGCCGTTCAATCGTCCGGCCTCTAGTATCGTCCACGCGAAGCCCCGAATGATCAGATTTCTGGGAGTGCTAGCTCGGAAAAATAGCTTTGCTGATCTTGAATCCTCCACTTGAATCTTCCTCCAAGATCCACCAGGCTTCCGCTAACACCAGAATCACCAGGATTTTCTATTCTAACATTTTTAGAATTACAATCCACGACATATCATGTATTGTTGTTCTATTTCTGGTGAGGGAATGCCCTCTATTTATAGTCTCAATTTAGCCTTGACATTTAATTCTGACATTTAAGAATCCATCGTTTGGCAAAAGCGAAGAGACGCCGAAGGCGCGGCGCTTGGTTAATTCCGACGTTTTTGGTTTAATTCCGACGTTCGGTGAAAACCAAGAGAAGTTCGGAGAAAACCAAAGAGACGAGGGATAAATCCGACGTTCGGTAAATAAATGCATTAAATTCTATCTCATGAGATGAGATTTTAGCCATCTCATCATATGAGATCCATATTCGAGAGGTTTGGGTTCTGATCTGAATTTATTTGACTTAACCCACATAGATCATGGTCCAAGCCCAAATCAAATTTGGCTAGTCCTGAATCTATTTAAATCCAAATCAAGTCTAATTTCAAATCAATATTTGAAATTGACTTGTCCTTCTAATAGACTTAAACCAAATTGAATCTTATTCAATTGTACTTAACCCAATTGAGATAATTCAATCAATCAAATTGATTAATTAAATCATATACGATTCTCAATCGTTGATCAGCAAATAGATCATCCTAGGAAACTTCTATGCGTGTGACTCTCTAGGTTCGAACCTAAGCCGGTAGCATAGAAACAACTTTCTATACTAATCGATGTGCCCATCTAGCAATGGAACCCGACGTCCGGATAGGTCGAAGAGTTGCCGAGCAAACTCCAAGAACCCTAAGAAACAGTTACCGTATAATTCATCCTCTTGACCACAAATGCTAAGGATGGCTTAAGAGCCTGTCAACTCTAAATAGCAAATCCATAAAGTGATTTCAACTTTAGTGATCATGTGACTTTCACATGAAGTGCCTTGGCCAAGGTCTTGCTAAATTGAAACACAAGCATTTCTCCTTTTAATGGGATAGGTCAAATTCCATCTTGATCCACAACTGACTACCACAAGTACTTGACTGCACCCAGTAACCTTTCGTAGCTGGATTAGAAATCCAGGTGGTCCGGCACCTAAGTACAATGAGTTGCTTGTAAGCCACTGGTTGTGATCTTCAGGTCTGAAGGATACTTATACCTATATCTTCTCGGATTAACTCTTGACAGCAGAGTATCCGGAAATGAGTCACGTTCGGTGAAATGTACTCCTACACTTTCACCTGTATGTCATACCAGTGTCTCTACACTCCTTGGTTAAGAGGATAACCAACAAATATGATATACAACGTCCTATAATTGATAGTACTATGGCCCTGTCATAGTATATCATTTGGTCGCGAACTCTTTTAAGGACCTTCAAAGATAAATCCTCCTTTATCGTGAAGGAAGATCCTAAGGGCTTCATTACTTTCAGGAGTATTAAGAAGATGTTCTTGTAATGAATAAACTGCCAAATAACTTTTATTAATATATCAATTTATATACAATTTACATCAGCACAATCATCAAATGATTGGCTTTAGGATACAATTCCCAACAAACTCCCACTTAGCCTAAAGCCACTCATTACAGTATCTAATACCCATCTTCAACTTATAGTTGTCAAACTCCTTGATGCTGAGTGCTTTAGTAAATGGGTCACCTAGGTTTTCCTTTCCATCAATCTTCTGAAGATTTATGTCACCTCGGTCTACTATCTCTCGAATAAGATGAAACCGGCGCAGTATGTGCTTGGTGCGCTGATGTGCTCGTGGTTCCTTTGCTTGAGCTATGGCACCAGTGCTGTCACTGTATAACAGGACTGGTTCATCTATGGAAGGTGTCACTCCAAGCTCGGAGATGAACTTTCGCAGCCACACAGCTTCTTTCGCAGCATCTGATGCAGCGATGTACTCTGCCTCGCACACCGAATCTGCCACTGTATGTTGCTTGGAACTTTTCCAGCAAACAGCTCCACCATTTAGGATAAACACGAAACCCGATACACTTTTGCTATCATCATGATCTGATTGAAAACTGGAATCAGTATATCCAACAAGTTTCAAATCAGACTCTCCATAGACTAACCACTGGTCCTTAGTATTTCTCAAATACTTAAGGATTGTCTTAACAACTTGCCAGTGTTTTTCTCCTGGATCAGATTGGTATCTACTCACTACTCCTAGTGAGTATGCCACATCTGGTCTTGTACATGTCATGGTGTACATAATCGATCCTACTGCCGAAGCATATGGAATTCGACTCATACGTTCTCTTTCATTAGGAGTTGTCGGACAATCCTTCTTAGAAAGATGAATTCCATGGCCTATCGGAAGATAGCCTTTCTTGGAATTCTCCATGCTAAACCTCTTTAGCACTGTGTCAATGTACGTAGATTGGGATAAACCAAGCATCCTCTTAGATCTATCTCTATAGATCTTCATCCCTAGGATGTATGATGCTTCTCCCAGATCTTTCATGGAGAATTGTGATGATAACCATGTCTTTATTCCTTGTAATGCAGGGATATCATTCCCGATTAAGAGAATATCATCCACATATAATACAAGAAATACAATAACAGAATCGTTAGCCCATTTATAAATGCAAGGTTCTTCTTTATTCTTAATAAAGCCATAAGATTTGATCACTTTATCAAATCGTATGTTCCAACTCCTTGATGCTTGCTTAAGTCCATAAATAGACTTCTGTAGCCTGCACACTTTAGACTCGTCTTCAGATATAAAACCTTCAGGCTGTATCATATACACCTGTTCTTCTAAATCACCATTTAGAAAAGCGGTTTTAACATCCATCTGCCAAATCTCATAATCGAAGTGTGCTGCTATAGCTAGCATAATCCGAATGGATTTCAGCATTGCCACAGGAGAAAACGTTTCGTCATAGTCAATACCATAACGTTGACGATACCCCTTGGCAACCAGACGTGCTTTATAGGTCTCTACCTTTCGTCTGCGCCTCTTTTCCTCTTGAAAACCCACTTACACCCTATGGGTTTTATCCCTTCGGGTGGGTCAACTAATGTCCATACATTATTGTCCTTCATGGAATCAAGTTCGGATTTCATGGCATCAAGCCATTTATTAGAGTCAGTCCTTTGCATAGCATCCATATAGGTGATCGGATCCTCGTTGTTCTCATCGAGTTCAACAGGATCATCGTTCTGGACCAAGAAACCTAAGTATCTGTCCGGTTGATGTGGTACTCTACCAGATCGCCTTAATGGTGCATCTAAAATGGGTTTTGAGTTTGATCTAATCAACTCAGATTCTAGGGGTTCACTGGTTTGTGTTGTTCCTTCTACTTGATGAACTTCCTCAAGTTCAACATTAGAGCTATTTGTTCCTTCACTAAGGAACTCCTTTTCAAGAAAAACTGCTCTATTACTAATGAACAACTTTTGTTCTTCAGTATTGTAGAAGTAATATCCTTTGGTTTCTTTCGGATAGCCGATGAAAAAACATTTGTCAGATTTGGGTTCAAGTTTGTCTGATTTTGCACGTTTCACATAAGCCGGACACCCCCAGACTCTCAGATAGGTAATAACCGGTTTATGTCCATACCACATCTCATGTGGAGTTTTAGAAACAGACTTACTTGGAACCTTATTAAGAATATGACAAGCTGATTCTAATGCGTATCCCCAAAATGATATTGGCAAGCTTGCAAAACCCATCATGGACCGAACCATGTCTAACAGAGTTCGATTCCTTCTTTCCGACACACCGTTATGCTGCGGTGTTCCAGGAGGAGTCCATTGGGAGAGAATCCATTCTCTCTTAAATATGTCACAAATTCATTGGAAAGGTATTCGCCTCCTCGATCTGATCGAAGGGTCTTAATACATTTTCCTGTTTGTTTTTCTACTTCTTTATGATATAGTTTGAACATTTCAAACGATTCAGATTTATGTCGCATAAGATAGACATAACCAAACCTAGAAAGGTCGTCTGTAAAAGTAATGAAGTAGTAGTATCCACCTTTGGCACAAGTGCTCATTGGTCCACATACATCAGTATGTACTAGACCCAATAGCTCTTTGGCTCTTTCACCTTTTCCAGTAAAAGATGACTTGGTCATTTTACCAAGAAGACATGATTCACAGGTAGTTAATGATTCACAATCATCAACTCGAAGGATGCCCTCCTGAGTTAACCTGTTTAATCTGTTCTTATTGATATGACCCAGCCGATGGTGCCAAAGATAAATATCTGTGACATCAGTTGTTCTAGGGCGCTTACTTGATTGTACACTACATTCACAGGCTGTGATAATATATAAATGCCATTAGATAAATGCCCAGTCATTACAGTGACTCCATTCATAATGATATTCAAAGTAACATCCTTTATTGAAATTTCATAATTATTTTGGCCAGAAGGCCTACAGAAATTACGTTCAATAAGAACGTTGGGCAAAAATGACAATCATTTAGTATAATGACATTTCTATTGAAAACTATTTCAAGAACTCCTAATGCCAGTACTGGAACTAATCTTCCATCGCCGACATTAAGGAATCTTTCATTGTCCTCAAATCTTCTGGTGACCTGTAGTCCCTGCAATGAATTGCAAATGTTAAAAGGACTCCCGGTATCCAATACCCAGGTCTGATTATCATATATAGAAAAATTACAAGGTGTTATCATATAAATACCTTGTTGAGCAACATCTTGCTCCTTTTTCTTCTTTGGCCTGTTTGGATCAAGTGTGGCAATGTAAAGAGGACAGTTCCTCTTCCAGTGCCCTTGCATCTTGCAGTGAAAGCATTCAGCTTGACTTTTATCAACTTTCTTCTTCTGCATCTGACCCCTTATAGATGTCCTAGCATGTTGCACCTTTTTATTATTCTTTTTCTTCTTCCTTTCCCAAAGGGTTTACGCCCTACCTTAGATCCTTCAACCACATTAACCAAACCCTTAGAGAGCTGGTTATCCTTCTCAAAGTTCTGTAACAACCCCAACAAACCGTGGTAGTTGACTGCAGGCTTTGTCATTCGAAAATGAGTAAGGAAAGGTCGGAAGGATGGAGGCAAGGAATTCAGGATCGCATCTTTTCCCAACTGCTCATGTAAGGGAAAGCCGAGCTTGCTTAGGAGTTCTATCTTCTCGATCATGTACAATACATGATCAGTGACAGGAGATCCATCTCTCATTCGAGCATTGAAAATAGCACAACTAGTCTTGTGCCTTTCAACATCGTCGGGTGTGCCGAAAGATTCATTCAACGCTTGAATGATTTCTTCTGGCTGAGCATTCTCGAACCGGCGACCGAATTCATCGTTCATTGCTGCTAACATGATACAACGCACGCTAGTTCTATCATTGAGCCACTTCTGATAAGTGTCTCTCTCAGAACTTTGGGTGTTTGCATCAGGTATCTTTGGTGCAGGATTATTCAGAATATATAGAATCCTCTCATGCTCAAGGACGATCTTAAGTTTTCTGAACCAGCTATTGAAATTGGAACCATTCAACTTGTCACTATCCAATAGGGACCTTAATGATAAATTAGTGGCCATGTTCTGCATAAGGAAAAACTAAAGTTTATTAGTATATAAATTGATTCAGTCTAAAGACTTGGACTTTAGTCTAAAGATTCTCCACTATTTTGTTCAAATTGGCAGCCTCTACACCCCAATTCGAAGAATTATTCTTAATTCTTTAGCGGGCACTAAGATCTACATAAACTACATACAGGCCCAAGTGAAGCTTGGCTAACCCATATGCATCTAAGAGTAGGTTCAAAACCAATTGTTTCCCCAAACAATTCTTAGTGTTCAGTTTTGCCCCATGTACCTCTTCAGCAGGCATGAAGTGCCTCCACTGAAAGTTCTGGTTAGGTCCAACCATTAAATGATATAATCAGTGTAACCTATCAATAGACAACCAAGCCCGAGTGAAGCTCGGCTCACCTGACTGTTTATTTAATAGTTACGCTGACTTATCATATAATGAATGATAATTCGATGGTTGACAAGCACCAGGCATGGAGTGCCTCCAATGATTATCAAGACATCGGACTCATTATCACCCACCTTAATGGGAGGCTATGATCTAGTTATCATATAACTATTTCATTTTAAGGACCTAATAATTTTAGAGGATTTTAATAATATGAAGATAAATTGACTAATCAAGTTCTCCCACTGAATCTATGAAATCGGTAGAATGAAACAAGATTAAGTCAGGTTAAGTGGCACCTAAATCAGTCAGACTGATTTCCTTACAGGCATGGGTCAACCCGAATCAGGTAAATGATCTGAATCATAAATGGTTCACCACATTGACCAGGTGAGTGAGATCGATGGGAGGGATATGCCATTAACTCGTTAAAGACGCATCAATACGAGTAGCTCCCAATTAAAAACCATTCGATCGTTGATCCTAGAGCAACTTGCCAACCCACCTTGACATCATATGGTTAACCAATTCTGATTTGACCATCTAAGAGATTCATGCTCAACCACGGAGCCTAATCTACTTCCATTTGGTTTAATCAAAGAGAAGGACATGATCAACTACAACTATTGTTTGATTTAGAGCATTCTTAACCTAATCTAATTAGATTTGATCAAATACTCTTACAGTCCAGTTGATTTAAACCTTAGGGTCTAACCCTTTATGGACCCGATTTAGCTAACCCAAAGGATTAAATATATTTCATGTTACATGTCATATATTTCAATCAAGCATCATATGTATTATGTTACTACTCATAATTCCTATATTTAGATCATATCTAAAGAGATTATGAATTAATATTTGACATTCAAATTAGACTCTCATAAATATTTGTATGTTTCATAACATAGACATCATGCCATCATATATCATATCTATGTTTTATACTAAACATGCAAATATCATGTTTTATATAACATCAACATGTATCAAATATAAAACATATTTTGAGAGTGTGTGTAATCAGTGTTTTGAAGCCAAAGATCAATTTAAATTATCACGGCAATATGTCACGTTGAATGGGTAATTTGGATTTTCAATCCATATGACCATATGATTTGTTTTAGCCTTGATTACACAATTAATAGGAGCATTAATTTACATGCAATAAATTAGATCAATACGAAACCATGCTCTGATACCATTTGTAGGGAGAAACAATCCCCGAGGCATGCATATTTTAAAAAATTTGATAACAATTATCATGCAAATTTTAAAGATTACATACTAATCTATCTAACATGCATCAAGATCATATCTTTGCCTTGTATATAGGATCGATTGATCCAAAATATGCATATAAATAAAAATATCAAGATCATATCTTGATCTTCAAGATGACTAGTCATACTACTTATCTTGAAGCCTGCCTTAAGATCTAGGGATCAAATCGCTTACCTTAAGAACAGTAGGTAAATCCTTATTGCTCTGCAGCCGTTCAATCGTCCGGCCTCTAGTATCGTCCACGCGAAGCCCCGAATGATCAGATTTCCGGGAGTGCTAGCTCGTGGAAAAATAGCTTTGCTGATCTTGAATCCTCCCACTTGAATCTTCCTCTAAGATCCACCAGCTTCCGCTAACACCAGAATCACCAGGATTTTCTATTCTAACCTTTTTAGAATTACAATCCACGACATATCGTGTATTGTTGTTCTGTGTTTTCTGGTGAGGGAATGCCCTCTATTTATAGTCTCAATTTAGCCTTAACATTGAATTCTGACATTAAGAATTCCGTTGTTTGGTAAAAGCGAAGAGACGCCGGCGGGCGCTTGGTTAATTCCGATGCTCGCGGAATCCGGACATTTAAAAAGCGAAGAGACGCCGAAGGCACGGCGCTTGGTGGGAAAAACCAAGGAGACGCGGCATTTGGTTTAATTCCGACGTTCGGTGAAAACCAAAGAGACGTGGCTAAATCCGACGTTCGGTGAAAATCGTGGCTAAATCCGACGTTTGGTGAAAATTAATGTCAGGCATTAAATTCTACACTCATGAGATGAGATTTTAGCCATCTCATCATATGAGATCCATATGCGAGAGGTTTGGGTTCAGGTGATGGTTTAATCTGATCTGAATTTATTTGACTTGAACCCACATAGATCATGGTCCAAGCCCAAATCAAATTTGGCTAGTCCTGAATCTATTTAAATCCAAATCAAGTCTAATTTCAAATCAATATTTGAAATTGACTAGTCCTTCTAATAGACTTAAACCAAATTGAATCTTATTCACTTGTACTTAACCCAATTGAGATAATTCAATCAATCAAATTGATTAATTAAATCATATACGATTCTCAATCGTTGATCAGCAAATAGATCATCCTAGGAAACTTCTATGCGTGTGACTCTCTAGGTTCGAACCTAAGCGGTAGCATAGAAACAACTTTCTATACTAATCGATGTGCCCATCTAGCAATGGAACCCGACGTCCGGATAGGTCGAAGAGTTGCCGAGCAAACTCCAAGAACCCTAAGAAACAGTTACCGTATAATTCATCCTCTTGACCACAAATGCTAAGGATGGCTTAAGAGCCTGTCAACTCTAAATAGCAAATCCATAAAGTGATTTCAACTTTAGTGATCATGTGACTTTCACATGAAGTGCCTTGGCCAAGGTCTTGCTAAATTGAAACACAAGCATTTCTCCTTTTAACGGGATAGGTCAAATTCCATCTTGATCCACAACTGACTACCACAAGTACTTGACTGCACCCAGTAACCTTTCGTAGCTGGATTAGAAATCCAGGTGGTCCGGCACCTAAGTACAATGAGTTGCTTGTAAGCCACTGGTTGTGATCTTCAGGTCTGAAGGATACTTATACCTATATCTTCTCGGATTAACTCTTGACAGTAGAGTATCCGAAATGAGTCACGTTCGGTGAAATGTACTCCTACACTTTCACCTGTATGTCATACCAGTGTCTCTACACTCCTTGGTTAAGAGGACAACCAACAAATATGATATACAACGTCCTATAATTGATAGTACTATGGCCCTGTCATAGTATATCATTTGGTCGCGAACTCTTTTAAGGACCTTCAAAGATAAATCCTCCTTTATCATGAAGGAAGATCCTGAGGGCTTCATTACTATTAGGAGTATTAAGAAGATGTTCTTGTAATGAATAAACTGCCAAATAACTTTTATTAATATATCAATTTATATACAATTTACATTAGCACAATCATCAAATGATTGGCTTTAGGATACAATTCCCAACATTTGTTGGTTTTTTGGGAGAGCAACCACCTTCCTTTTTTGATTTTTTCTTTTTCAAGGAGCAACCGTCTGGAAAAAAGAGGTGGAGCAGGTAGCGGGTATTTCTCTTTTTTCTAGGAGCGTGGATTGCTAGGGGAAGAGAAGGAAGGGCTGCTGCTTGGTGCTTGACTACGTGGGAGGACTTCCACTCCAGGAATCACGTGAAGGTGTTGCAGAAGAAAAACAAGAGAAGAAGAAGAAGAGAAGGGAAGAAAATAAGGAGGTAACGCAGGAGACCGTATTTTTCGGTGACGTAATCCTCATATCCCTATTATTCTCTTGTGATTGTTTCTCAAGTCCTGGCAAGGGACTTTGAGACTTGGATATTTATTATTTTATAGTGGATCTTCTTCTTTGGCTTGCCTGTAGTTTTTTCCCTTTATCTTGAAGGAATTTTCCACGTAAATCTTGGTGTTTCTGTGATTGTGTGGTTTGCATATTTTATTTATTATTCTGCTGCGTATTACGGTCTACTAGTATTTGCTCGTACATGGATTCTTTTCCATCAATCTAATATGGCAGGGCTACATCCCTGCTCGCTCTGTCCGTCGCGGTAGATCTATCTCGGTCCGTCATACTGAAAATACTAAATATTCATGCAATATAATTACGAATAATGATTGAATATATAAAAATTTAACACTTATAAAAATAAATTAAAATTAAATAAACCTCTATGTTTAATCAATGTCATTTGTTTCGTCAAATGTTGGTTCAACATCCGATGATGTATCAGATTGTGATTCAGTGTCATTATCATCAGGAGGAAACCGAACATTTGCATCCTCAATTTCTTGGACATCACCATTTAGATCTCTAACTGATGTTTTAGGAGCCCTTGTGTCATCCTTAATTGCATGCATTTTTATCTTATCCTCTTGAAATACAGGGCACTTAGTCGATTGACTTGATGAACTCTCATCTAATATGATTGCTGAACGTGAAACGATTTTAGAAACAGCCCACCAATCTCACTTGTCATTGTGCAAACTTGGATATCCCCAGTAAAACACTTGCTGAGCTTAGGATGCAAGGATGATTGGTTAATATTTCTGCAATCTTCGGCGATGGTTGACTTCAACCATATTGTAGTCGTTATGAACCCTTTTACCCATAGGAACTATCGGATCAAACCAATCGCAACGAAACCGGGATATTCAACTTCACCCACTTCTACTAACTTTCCATAATAATCCTGCATATTTCTCCAACACTTTCTCTTTTAACACACCCTAGTTCTGGGTGCCTCTCGAAGATGCTAGTCGTTCAATTTGAAATTTATACCCATTAACAAAATAGCAAGCAGAGGTTGTTACGGTCTTCAATGGCCATTGCGCACATTAATGAAAATATTATCGGTTGTGAACCATGGACTATTTACCTATAAATTAATAAGCTATTCACAACCAATCCAAAAAATAAAAGCCATTATTGCAATTGATTGAGTGATATTATTCATATATTCATAAAATCAGTAAGCGAACTCTGTTTCTAACTTCTTCCCAATGGCAATTTGATTGATGTTGGGATTCATCTATTGATCACAATACATCCTTAAGGGATGATAACAATTAAAACTTCTGTTAGCAATTAAATAGTGTGGTATTTTATAATTTAAAGTAGAAGTTCTAATTAAGCATTGAAGTATATACTTACTCAATGTAATCGACTTCTCTACAGTTCATTAGGATGTAATAATGTGCTTCATTATACTCCACATCGCTTAAATTTCTTGACTTCTGCCTCCCAAATGAACGACCGACACCTTTAAAACTGATATTCTATCATCATTAGGTTCTCCTTCATCCATATATACATCATCGTTACGACCAAGATTTTGGCTCCTCGTGTGGACATGACTTTCAAAGTAATGAGAGGCAAAAGCTAAAACTTCTTCAACCAAGTGTGCATTGCATATAGAACCTTCAACCGTTGCCTTATTACGCACATTATTTTTTAACTTCTTAAGGTACCTATATGTAAAGGTATGAAATAAAATAAACCATCTTTCTCAGAATGAAATAATATTTGAAATGTCAACATGTACTACTGATTATTAATATATTTACCTCTTGAAAGGATACATCCAGCAATACTGCACGGGACCAGCTATACTCCCTTCGTATGGCAAGTGAACCGGTAAATGCTCCATTGAGTCAAAAAAACTTGGAGAAAATATTCACTTCAGCTTACATAAAATAATTAAAATTTCCTCCTCAAGCCTTGCCATAGATGTAAAAGTAATGACTGCGGCAGATAACTTCTTGAAGAACAAGCTGAGCTCCGTCAATGCTTTCCACACATGGTGCGGAAGAAACTCACAAAAAGCTATAGGCAATAACCATTACATGAAAACATGGCAGTCATGACTCTTCATGCCAAACAACTTGAGCTTATGCATGTCCACACACCTACTAATATTTGAAGCATAACCATCTGAAAATTTTAATCCTCTAACCCAGTTACATAAAACTTCTCGTGAATTTCTGTCAAGAGTGTAACAGGCTTTAGGATAGGTCCTATCAGCATTCCTCCTCAAATCAGCTCTTCTGCAATACTGATTAAGTTCTTCTCTAGACTTTGTAGTGTCTTTATTTTTTCTCGGGATATTTAGCACCGTGTTAAATATGTTAGCAAAGAAATTTTCTCAATATGCATAACATCCAAGTTATGCCGGATGAGATTTGTGCTCCAATACGGCAAATCCCAAAAAATTCTTCGCTTCTTCCAGTTATGTTCTTTACATATACGGCCATTTATTCTATCTGCATCTGATTTCCAAGCATACCTCAACCCCAAATGCTCTATAGTATCAAATATATCTGTGCCAGACCTAATCGGTACAACAAATTTTGTGACTACTTTGTTATTTTGGAAAGCGATCAAGTTCTACCTATAAGGATGATTTGGAGGAAAGAACTTTATATGATTATTAAACCATGACTGCTTACCACTCTTCTGCAATGTGAAGGCATCAGAATCATCCATGCAATAAGGGCACACCATACGCCCAGCAGTGCTCCAACCAGACAATATTGTGTTGCCCAGATGTAGCAACCCAAGATGGGGGTGAATTGGGTTATTAAAAAATTAATTACTATGCAGATATATGCTTTAACCCTAATTTTAATTTGCAGCGGTGTAGTGGGATGCACAGAATAATAACAATAGAGAATCAAACAACCACAAATACATATAAATTTGTAGTGGTTCGGTGCCAAACTCAGCACCTACATCCACTTCCCCAAAACCTTTGGGAATTCCACTAATCATATCACAACGATTACAACCTCTAGCCTTACCTGGCTAGCCCTCTTGTTTATACAGCACAAGGCAGCCAAAAACCCCTAGCCAAACCAGGCTAGTCCTCTTGTTTCACAGCACAAGGAAACCAAAAACCCAAGCCAAACCAGGCTAGTCCTTTTGTTTCATAGCACAAGGAAGCCAACAATAATCAAGGGTTAACACTAACCCTTTTAAAAATAATCAGGGAATGATAAAGAGAAGCTCCTACAATAAGCAAATATTTAGAGTATACTTTACAACTTTTGAAGCAATAATTTCAACAATAAATGAACGAGGTCGAAGTAGCTGAAGTCTTGATTGCTTTGAAAAACTTCAATGATCTGGATGACTTTTTGGAGCAATGAATGAACTTGAATGCACAGCAACTCTCTTATCAACCACTCAACAATATGCAGTAAGAACTCTTTTCTTGGATTTCTTCCTTTTGTAATCTTTTTTTCAAAAATCATCATAGTGTGCTTCTAATCACAGCTATTTATATAATCCAACAAAAAATATCTGTTAGATACATTAGGAACAAATGAAAATAAAAACGAGAAGAAAATATATCCGTTGTAAAATATTTCCTTAAGCATTGAATGCAGGTCTCCATTTGAGGAAGGAAGAACCTTGAAACAATTCATAAAATCAAAAGTTAAATGTAGCTGAAAATAGAAATAGAGAGAGAGTAAGAGAGAAAGAGCACGCTCAAGAACTCAGGCGGTAGTTGACTAAAAATAACTCCAGGTAGCTGAAGACTTGAATGCATTCGGCCAAGAGATAAGCAGGAAATCCCAGCTAGCTAGTCAGCTAGCTCACAAGAAAGGCCACGGCAAAGAAAATGTCCAGATAGGTAGCTCCTTAGGCAGCTAAACAATTCCTAGTTAGCTTCCCAGCTAACTAACAACAACAAAAATCGGCCAGGAGCAAAATGTGCAGAATGCTTAGTTAGCTCAATAGCTAAACAAAAGATAGTTAGCTCTTCAGCTAACTAAAGAGCAAATCAAACGTCAGAGGAAAGAAGCCTAGCAATGGTAGTTATCTCCCCAGCTAACTAAAAAATGATGGCTCACGGCTTGCAGGAGACACAGAGGACGGGAGTTAGCTCTATAGCTAACTAAAGAAGAGTTAGTTAGCTCACTAGCTAACTAATTTCAAAAACAACAGAGAAACCGTCCAACATAGTTAGCTCTTCGGCTAACTAAGGAGAAAAGTAACAGAGAGATTGCCCAGGCTAGTTAGCTAACTAGCTAACTGAGCAAAAAGGCAGCCACATGCAGAATAAAGCAGCTAACTTTCCAGCTAACTAACCAACAGGTAGCTAGCTCTCCAGTTAACTACAGAAACCATTCAAACGGCCAGAGAGAGGAAGTTAGCTCTCCAGCTAACTAAAATTGGAAGACGCTTGGCCTGAAGCTTTTCTGTAAAAAAAAATATATAGTTAGCTAAGCAGTTAGCTCCAAGTTAAAGTAGTTAGCTAACAAGAGACGCCAGCTAGCTAGGAGATCCAGCAACTAGCTTAACAGTTAGCTAAAATAAAGAGAATTCGGCCAGAATGTTAACAAGCAACGGTAGTTAGCTAAAATGGAATTCAGTTAGCTCCAAGGCATCCCAAGCTAGCTAACCAGCTAGCTAAAAATGGAGGACGTTCGGCTAGCAATAGTGACGAGCACCATAGCAACCTGAAAGAACTCCAGCTAGCTAACAAGCTAGCTAACTAGCTAGCTTAAATAAGCAACTGTTCGGCCAAATCACAGAGACAACTTACCAGTTAGCTGAATGTCATGCCAGCTAGCTAAATAGAATAACATGTTAGCTAACCAGTTAACTCCCAAGCCAATAAAATTATCTAAGGCAAAATAGAATGAAGTACTCTCTTACCAATCAATTTTGCATGAAGATACTTACTTGCAAGGTGACCAAACTTCCCTGTATTAAGCTTAGAATTGCTTAATAGTTTTGTAATCATCAAAATCAATCTGGGGTCAACAATCTCCCCCTTTTTGATGATGACTAAACCCTTAAGCATGAAAGAAGCAAATATAGGAAGTTTAATAAATAGATAGGAGTGTAATCAGAAAAACATTACTTTCTTCCCCTGTCAATATGAATAAGTGAACTCTTTTCTCCCCTGAATATATGGAGTTATTATTTACTCCATTCCTTAATGTATGCAATATTCTTCTCTCCCTTTTTGTCATTAATCAAAAAGAAGTTTGAAGAGTTGTGCAATAAATTTAAGCATAATATCAAGGAGATGTTATTATCCATAAATAATTAGAGCAGTCATTCAGATCATTACAACATAGAGTAAAGACAATACAAATATTACATGTCATGGTTTCAAGTCATAAAACATAGCCATAAACATGCATTACATAAACGATACTAAGTACGCTCACTACATAAGTCAAGCATAATCACTTGTCGTCATCTGAAGAAGAAATATGCACTGAAGAAACATTTGGCTTGTTTGAAGATCCAGGCTTGTCAGAGGAAGGTTGTGTTGGCGGAGTCCAGAGGTGCAGATGAGAATAAGAAGCATCAGGTGTAGAGGCGGTAGAAAGAGTGATGTAAGTCTCCATGAGATGACTCAGCCTAGAGAGAGATGTGGTACAATGGTCGACGGTGTTTGTTGCATCTCGGGTCTGGGTCACGTTGGATCTTATTTGATACTCTACCCACTTTGCCTTAGTTTTAAAATTCTCAAGCTTACCTTTTAGGAAACTTATCTCTTTTAGGATCTGATCCATGGCAGATTCATGGTGATGAAAAACTCTTCCATTGAGAATATTCACATGATGGACAAGTTGATTAAGAGTAATTTTAAACTGGGTATGGTCTTAAAAATAGAAGAAATATATGATACAAGAGTCTGATCATTAACAGAAGAAGCATTGTCTTCAGAGCTTCAACTAGAAGTGGCAAGGGTCAATTCACTGATAATATGGCAGATTTTATCATCACATAGACGAACGATAGGAAGAGGAGCAGGAGCAGGGTTGTCATTACGATAAGAAGGTTCAGAAGCATTAATATTGGGTGGATTAGATAGAAATGAATTTTGGTAAGCAGTCATAGCAGCAAGGTATGGATTCGGTTGGTTGAAATCAAAATTGAAGAAGTTCTAAGGAGAATAGGCAGATTGAGTCACATTTGGCGGCAGCATACTAGACTAACCAATTCTTGATCTAACCTTTAACCAAATACCATTCCGTTTGGCAAAGTCCATATGGTGCAGTGAATGCGCATTAAATACGTCAGAGTGACGTAATGCCGCTGTTGTTTCTCCTTAAGCTTTATATTGAAAAACTCATGTTGGGGATATTGTTGAGAATTTGTTGCCCCAATCTTATTGATTTTGATGATTACCAAAAGCCATGAGTATATTAAAAGATGTAATGAGTTTATTTACATGAACAATGAATTTATTTAGAACAATGAATGAGAATGTTAAAGTATAACTTTAATCAATTTGAAAGTAACTTCAAGCTCCATGTTTAAGCTTTCAAAAAGAAATTTTATACTTCATATTTTAATCAATGAGTTTTTGGAATATTTCTTGAATTAATTCCTAATGTCAATTTATTTATATCAAGTCAAAATTGATTTAAAATGAATCTGGAATGAATTTAAAGTCAATCAGAAAATTCTCTGATTTTTGATACGTTCCGGAGCCGACTCTAGAGTTTCAGAGTCGACTCCACTCATAATACAGAAATGACTGTCTGTCTCGAGTCGACCCCTGTGATTTCATGAGTCGACCCCCGATTCTGTCGAGCCGACTCCATGACTGTGTGAGTCGACTCCGCTCAGACACCAGAGGTGTGTTTTTCTGAGCATTTTGCGAGTCGACCCCTTGCCTTTCATGAGTCGACCCCCGAATGTCAGGAATCGACACTTTATTTTTGATGAGTTGACCCTCTAACTTTCTGAGTATTTTTATTTTTGGTATCACGACCTCGAGCCGACTTGTGAAAAGCAGGAGTCGACTCCAACAATTCTAGGCATGATTTTTCTGAATGCCAACTCAGCGTCAACGGTAAGATTTTAATCAATGGCTATATTTCTTTGTTTCTAACGGTTATATTTTTGCAGAATCTATAAATAGAGAAGCCATTTTCAAATCAAAAGAAGAAAATAGACATTCAAATCAAAAGAGAGAAATCTTTCAGAAAAATAAGAAAAACAGAGTGTCACTTGAAAAAATCCGTGATTCAAAATAGAGTGAAAGAAAAGTGTGAATCAAAGGAAGCTCCTTCTGTGCTCAAGCTCAACAATCCAAGGAAGCTTCAGAAGAAAAATCCAAGAGCTATTCAAGAGCATCTCAAGTGATTTTTAACACTCAAAGAAAAGAGGAAAAAGCTCAAATCAACTTCAACATATAGTCCATGAAGAATCCGAGCTAAGGCCCGATTCTACACTTCAAAGGAGTTGAGGAAAAGAGAAAAGAAGAAAAGCTCAAAAGCCAACCAACTGCAAATCAGGCTTTTCTAAACTTTATTCTTATATTTGTTATCTGCTCATTAAGGAGCTTTGTAACTGAAAAACAATATTTCTATTCTTTGTGTCTAGTTCAATCTGGGGGATTGAACTAGTTGAGGTAGTCTTACCTCGGTACAAGCTTGGTAAGCTTGTGTTAGGGTTTTTGTGCTGGTGAGCCCTTGAAAACCAGCTGGGTTCGTTGTGATCCCGGGAAAAACAATAAGTTTGAGTTGTGAGCTTGTAAAACAACTCAACTGTAATCAAGGAAGATTATAGTGTGGACCCAAGTGAATCTTGGGAGTGGACGTAGGTGTTGGATACACCGAACCACTATAAAACCTTTGTGTTTGCCGTGCTTTCATTGACTCTTTCTCTATCTCTGTTTTATTCACTACACCTTGTATTTACATTGCATTTGCCTTCATTCTTCTTAAGCAAACATTTTAAAAGGCTAAATTTTTTAAAGAACCCAATTCACCCCCCCCCCCCTCTGGGTTGTCATCTGGGCCAACAATTGGTATCAGAGCTAGTGCTCATTAGATTTTGATCACACGATCAAGAGCTAAAGATCCAAATGGCAACACAAGTTGGATCATTTGCTGAAGGTCATTCTACGAATAGACCTCCACTGTTTAATGGTTCAAATTATTCATATTGGAAAGCTAGAATGAGGATATTCATTCAAGCTTCTGACTATGACTATGGGGTGTTATAATTAATGGACCTAGTACACCCACACATGTTATTGATGGCACTATTGTTCCTAAGCCCGAAAGGGACTGGAATGATAATGATAGGAAGATGGCACAGCTTAACGCTAAAGCCATGAATGTCTTATATTGCTCCTTAGATGCTAATGAATTTAATAGAATCTCCACATGTAATTCCGCAAAGGAGATTTGGGATAGATTAGAGGTTACCCATGAGGGTACCAACCAAGTAAAAGAATCTAAAATTAATATTCTTGTTCATAAATATGAGTTTAGCATGGAACAATCTGAAACCATTGCATGCATGTACACTAGATNTTATCACATTTTATAGGTATGGCTTTTTGTTTAATACCATAATCTTCTAGCTGTTGCTTAATCCATAAGATTTGAGCACAGCAACTCCAGCTGCAACATATTCGGCCTCGGCCGTAGACAGTGCTACTGAAGTTTGCTTTTTGCTAAACCATGAAATTAAGTTAACACCTAGAAACTGGCAAGTTCCAGTGGTTGATTTCCTATCTAATTTACATCCAGCAAAGTCTGAATCAGTGTATCCTATTAAGTCAATGCTAGATTGTTTATCATACCATATACCTAAATTTATTGTTCCATTTAAATATTTAAATATTCTTTTAACAGCAAGCAAGTGTGATTCTTTAGGATTGGCTTGATATCTAGCACACATGCAAACACTAATAAAATATCTGGCCTACTAGCAGTTAAATATAATAATGATCCAATCATGCCTCTATATAATTTTAAATCAACAGATTTTTCAGAATTATAGGATTCAAGTCTACATGATGAGCTCATAGGGGTACGATACTCTTGGATGTCTCCATGCCAAACTTCTTGATCATTTCTTTGGTATATTTGGATTGGCTTATGAAGATCCCATCTTTGCTTTGTTTAATTTGTAGTCCGAGGAAGTAGGTCAGCTCACCCATCATACTCATCTCGAACTCTCCCTGCATAAGCTTAGCAAAGTCTTGCACAAAGATCATTAGTGGCACCAAATATGATATCATCAACATAGATTTGAATAATTAATATATCTTTATTTTATTTTAATAAATAAAGTTGTATCCACAGTTCCTCGAATAAAATCATTACTAATCAAGAATTTGCTTAATCTTTCATACCATGCCCGGGGCGCTTGTTTCAAACCATACAAAGCTTTGTTTAATTTGAAAACGTGGTTTGGAAACAAGTGATTTTCAAAGCCGGATGGTTGTTCCACAAAAACTTGTTCAGCAATATATCCATTCAAGAAAGCGCTTTTAACATCCATTTGATACAATTTAAAATTCATAAAGCAAGCATAAGCAAGAAGTAATCTAATAGCTTCTAATCTAGCAACAGGGGCATAAGTTTCATCAAAATCAATTCCCTCTTCTTGATTATAACCCTTAGCTACTAATCTTGCCTTATTTCTAATTATATTACCATGTTCATCTAATTTGTTTCTATAAACCCATTTAGTTCCAATAATTTGATGATCATGAGGTCTTTCAATAAGAGTCCAAACATTATTTCTTTCAAATTGGTTAAGTTCCTCATGCATGGCATTAATCCAATCAACATCATTTTTAGCATCATCATAACATTTAGGTTCAATTTTAGATACAAATGCTAAGTTATTACAAGCATCTCTAAATGATGATCTAGTTCTAACTCCTTGAGAAGGATCACCAATAATTTGATCTTTAGGGTGACTAAGAACATACCTCCATCCTCTTTCTAATTCATCATTACCTTGTGAGGCTTCAGGTAGGTCAGCGTTCCCTTCTTCATTTACCTCTTGTGTATCTGAGTCGTTCTTATCCTTCAGTGTGATGTCCTTGAATTGATCTTCAATGTCATCTGCATCATTTATACTTTTCCCTTCCTTGATGGAAGATCATTAGATTCATCAAAGATAACATGAATTGATTCTTCAACTACTAAAGTCTTTTTGTTGAATATCTAAAAGCTCTACTATGTAAAGAATATCCGAGAAAAATTCCTTCATCAGACTTAGCATCAAATTTATCAAGGTTTGATTTTCATTATTTAATACAAAACATCGGCATCCAAAAATGAAAATAACTTATATTTGGTTTTCTTCCTTTCCAAAGCTCATAAGGAGTCTTTTTCAAAACAGGTCTGATTAATGCACGATTTAAAACATAACATGCAGTGTTAATAGCTTCTGCCCAAAAATATTTTGGAAGATTGCTTTCACACAACATGGTATGCGCCATTTCCTCTAATGTTCTATTCTTTCTTTCAACTACTCCATTTTGTTGTGGTGTTCTTGGTGCAGAAAAATTATGTTCAATTCCATTTTCATTACAAAATTCTTCAAAAGATTTATTTTCAAATTCTTTTCCATGATCACTTCGTATCGACAAAACAGAAGAATTCTTTTCGTTTGTAATTCTTTTAAATAATTTTTAAAATGCTGAAAATTCGTCTTTACTAGATAGAAATAAAACCCATGTAAAGCGAGAGAAATCATCAATAACAACAAAACCGTATCTTTTTCCTCCTAGACTAGTTGTTCTTGTAGGACCGAATAAATCCATATGCAAGAGCTCCAAAGGTCTAGTGGTTGAAACTAAATTCTTTGATTTAAAAGATACTCGGGTTTGTTTTCCAAATTGACAAGCATTACAAATTTATCTTTTTCAAAAACAAGTTTTGGCAAACCATGTACTAAATCCTTCTTAATTAATTTAGATAGCAAATCCATGCTTGCATGAGCTAGCCTACGATGCCATAACCAACTATTATCAATTTTATTATTTGTAGCAACTAGGCAATCAATATTTTGATCATGCAAATCATTTAAATTAACAATGTATACATTACCATGCCTTTGACCAACAAATTTCATGTTTTCATTAGCAGGATTTTTAATAATGCATAAGGATGATTCAAATGTAACATTAAATCCTTTGTCACATTATTGACTAATACTAAGTAAATTGTGTTTCAGTCCTTTCACAAGCAAAACATTATCAATATAAGCATGAGGTGTGATACCTATTTTTTCAATGCCAATTATTTTTCCTTGGCCATTATCATCGAAAGTAACAACACCTCCATCTTTTGCTTCCAAAGTGATGAATTGATTCATCACCGATCATGTGTCTTGAGCACCCGCTATCCAAGTACCATTGTCTTTTAATTGCTCGGGTTGCAAGACACACCTGCATACACAATTTTAATTTTTGTTTTTAGGTACCCAAGCTTTCTTGGGTCCTTTAGGGTTAGTCAAGATGGTTCCTTTTGGAACCCATATTTTTCTTATCTTTTGTGTTTGACAAATATAAGCTTTGTGTTCTATTTTTCACATTTAAAACATGTAATTTTAGTAGAATCATCAGCATGCTCATAATATTTTTCAAAAATTTTTGTCTTTCAAAAGTATTGTATCCAAGACCAGCTCTATTATAAACAGCTCTTTGACTATTTAAAATTATTTCTAATTTTTCTGAGCTTAGAGTAAATTTATCAACAATTGGTTTTAATTTATTCACTTCATTTTTCAAATCTTGGTTTTCCTTTAACAATGATTCATTATCCTTTGAAATTCTTTCCTTTTCAAGAGTAAGATTTTTTATTTCATTTTTCAATTCTTTGCTCTTTGAACTTAAATTTGCAAAATCATCAATAAGTTCATAAAATGCACATTGTAATTCATCAAAGGTAAAGTCATCTAAAAAGTTAGGGCTTACCTCATCATTATTAGCCATGAAGCAAACATTTGCAACTTCAGTTTTCTCTTCATCTTCTGAACTTGTTGCTTCACTGTCGCTCCAAGTAGCCATCATTGCTTTCTTCTTTATTTTTTAGATCCTTTCTTTAATAGTGGACAATCTGGTCTGATGTGTCCAGGCTTCTTGCACTCATAACATGTAGGAGGTTCACTCTTTTCCTTATCTTTGCTATGGTCTCCTTTGACAAAATGTTTTCTTTTTCTAAATTTCTTTCTCTTCATGAACTTTTTAAATTTCCTTAAAATAAGTGTCATTTCATCATCTTTCTCACTGTCACTTGTGGTTTCTTCACTTTCATCTTCTTGAGTTGCACTCTTCAATGCCATGGTCCTTTTCTTCTTTGATTCATCTTCATCGATATGTTGTCGTTGCTAAAGCTCATGAGTCATCAAAGAACCGACCAACTCTTCAAGTGATAAAGTGTTGAGATCTTTTGCTTCTTGAATTGCAGTGACTTTTGCTTCCCATATCCTAGGTAAAGATCTTAAGATTTTTCTAACAAGATCACTGTTAGCATAAGATTTTCCAAGACTGTTCAGTCCATTAATAATGTCAGTAAATCTTGTAAACATATCAGTAATATTTTCAGCAGGATCCATCTTAAATAATTCATACTTATGAACAAGCATATTTATTTTGGATTCCTTGACTTGATTTGTACCCTCATGGGTGACTTCAAGTCTATCCCATATTTTCTTAGCAGATATGCAAGTTGATATGCGGTTAAACTCATTTGCATCAAGAGAGCAATAAAGAACATTCATAGCCTTAGCATTTAATTGAGCTAATTTCTTATCTTGCTCATCCCATTCAGATTCAGGTTTTGCAATATTAATATTTTCAATCATAATAGTGGGTGTGTGTGGTCCATTAATTATGATTCCCCATAAATCATAATCTAGTGCTTGAATGAAGATTTTCATTCATGCTTTCCAATATGTGTACTTTGTTCCATTGAACAAAGGTGGTTTATTAGTTGATTGTCCTTCAGTCAACATAGAACTCATTGGGATTACTACTGATCTTTGGCTCCAAGCTAATCAAAGCTATAGGAATCAAGAGCACTCTGCTATGATACCACTTGTTGCCCAGATGTAGCAACCCAAGAGGGGGGTGAATTGGGTTATTAAAAAATTAATTACTATGCAGATATGTGCTTTAACCCTAATTTTAATTTATAGCGGTGTAGTGGGGTGCACAAAATAATAACAATAGAGAATCAAACAACCACAAACACACAGAAGTTTGTAGTGGTTCGGTGCCAAACTCAGCACCTACATCCACTCCCCAAAACCTTTGGGAATTCCACTAATCGTATCACAACGATTACAACCTCTAGCCTTACCTGGCTAGCCCTCTTGTTTATACGGCACAAGACAACCAAAAACCTCTAGCCAAACCAGGCTAGTCCTCTTGTTTCACGGCACAAGGAAGCCAATAATAATCAAGGGTTAACACTAACCCTTTTACAAAATAATCAGGGAATGATAAAGAGAAGCTCCTACAATGAGCAAATATTCAGAGTATACTTTACAACTTTTGAAGCAATAATTTCAGCAATAAATGAACGAGGTCGAAGTAGCTGAAGTCTTGATTGCTTTGAAAAACTTCAATGATCTGGATGACTTTTTGGAGCAATGAATGAACTTGAATGCATAGCAACTCTCTTATCAACCACTCAACAATATGCAGTAAGAACTCTTTTCTTGGATTTCTTCCTCTTGTAATCTCTTTTTCAAAAGTCATCATAGTGTGCTTCTAATCACAGCTATTTATAATAATCCAACAAAAAATCTGTTAGATACATTAGGAACAAATGGAAATAAAAACGGAAAGAAAATATAACCGTTGTAAAATGTTTCCCTTAAGCATTGAATGCAGGTCTCCATTTGAGGAAGGAAGAACCCTGAAACAATTCAAAAAATCAAAAGTTAAATGTAGCTGAAAATAGAAATAGAGAGAGAGTAAGAGAGAAAGAGCACGCTCAAGAAATCAGGCGGCAGTTGACTGGAAATAACTCCAGGTAGCTGAAGACTTGAATGCATTCGGCCAAGAGATAAGCAGGAAATCCCAGCTAGCTAGTTAGCTAGCTCACAAGAGAGGCACGGCAAAGAAAATGTCCAGATAGGTAGCTCCTTAGGCAGCTAAACAATTCCTAGTTAGCTTCCCAGCTAACTAACAACAAAAAAATCGGCCAGGAGCAAAAAGTGCAGAATGCTTAGTTAGCTCAGTAGCTAACTAAACAAAAGATAGCTCTTCAACTAACTAAAGAGCAAATCAAACGTCAGAGAAAGAAGCCTAGCAATGGTAGTTAGCTCCCCAGCTAACTAAAAAATGATAGCTCATGGCTTGCAAGAGACACAGAGGATGGGAGTTAGCTCTATAGCTAACTAAAGAAGAGTTAGCTCACTAGCTAACTAATTTCAAAAACAACAGAGAAACCGTCCAATATAGTTAGCTCTTCAGCTAACTAAGGAGAAAAGTAACAGAGAGATCGCCCAGGCTAGTTAGCTAACTGAGCAAAAAGACAGCCACATGCAGAATAAAGCAGCTAACTTTCCAGCTAACTAACCAACAGGTAGCTAGCTCTTCAGTTAACTACAGAAACCATTCAAACGGCCAGAGAGAGAGGAAGTTAGCTCTCCAGCTAACTAAAATTGGAAGACGCTCGACCTGAAGCTTTCCTATAAAAAAAATATTTAGCTAAGCAGTTAGCTCCAAATTAAAGCAGTTAGCTAACAAGATACGCCAGCTAGCTAGGAGAACCAGCAGCTAGCTTAACAGTTAGCTAAAAATAAAGAGCATTCGGCCAGGAATGTTAACAGGCAACGGTAGTTAGCTAAAATGGAATTTAGTTAGCTCTAAGGCATCCCAAGCTAGCTACCCAGCTAGCTAAAAATGGAGAACGTTCGGCTAGCAACAGTGACGAGCACCTTAGCTACCTAAAAGAACTCCAGCTAGCTAACAAGCTAGCTAACCAGCTAGCTTAAATAAGCAACTGTTCGACCAAATCAGAGACAACTTACCAGTTAGCTGAATGTCGTGCCAGCTAGCTAAATGGAATAACAAGTTAGCTAACCAGTTAACTCCCAAGCCAATAAAATTATCTAAGGCAAAATAGAATGAAGTATCTCTTACCAATCAATTTTGCACGAAGATACTTACTTGCAAGGCGATCGAACTTCTCTGTATTAAGCTTAGAATTGCTTAATAGTTTTGTAATCATCAAAATCAATCTGGGGTCAACACATTGCATATGCCGAAAAGTCACTGATTGTCCACATCAAAGCAGCTCTCATGATGAACTTTTTATTTCATAGAAATGTTGTAGGTTATGACTCCTATTTCCCATAATATTTTTAATTTGGCCACCAATGGTTGCAAGAAGACATCAATTTTTTCTTTGGATTTGATGGTCCTATAACCAAAATTATCAAAAACATTGTAGTATCTTTCATGCACTTCCATGGAGGAAGGTTATATACAGTCAGTATCATGGGCCAACATGAATATTGTTGGGTCGCTTGACCAAATGGTTGAAAGCCATTAGTACAAAGACCTAATCTCACATTCCTTATGCCTTCGGCAAAATCGGGATGATTCTCATTGAAATGCTTCCAAGCTTTTGAATCTGATGGATGCCGCATTTCATCTTCTTTATATTCATGTTGGCATGTCATCTCATATCAGCAGTTGTAGCCTCAGATCTGTATAATCTCTACAGGCGTGGAGTAAGAGGGAAGTAATGCATCCTCTTGTAAGGCACACTTTTTCTTTTACTTGTACTAGCTCCCCCTTCATCATTGGTGTACCTCGATTGGCCACAAATCTTACAACATCTCAGGTCTGAGTCTTCACCCCAATATATCATACAATTGTTCAAGCAACAATAGATCTTATTAACTAGAAGCCCAAGGCCACGCAATAACTTCTTCATTGAGTAAAAACTGTCTGCTACAACATTATCATTTGGCAAAACTTTCTTCATCAACCCAGCTATAGCATTGAATGCCTTTTCTTATAATCGATGTTCTGCCTTAATATTCAACAATCGAGCAGCCATAGATAATTAGGAATGACTCTCACAACCAGAATATAATTCTTGATTTGCAGCACGCAGCATATCATAAAATTGCTATGCATCTAGATTTGGTTCTTCCATAAATGTATTCTGATTGAATTCATTATCCGATGCATTCATCACCATTTCTTCATATCTGTTTAAATTCATAAATGGTTCATCAATGGGAATTGAAACTTGTTGGCTTGTAACAGCTGCACCCATTTCCTCTGTTTCACCAGTACCAAACATCGTACCTAGAAACAAACTCCTTTTTACACAAATGCACCTTCACAGTTTCAACATCTTTGTAGGCTTTTATTCTGACACCTGTATAAGTTGCAGGGGCACCTAATCCTAGGCCCATCCATCCATTCAGGTTGGCTACATGCAAATGCAATAAATTCTTCCAATCCATTCAAAAAATCTGGATTAAGCAAGCCATCTTTTATCCTTACATACATCCACGAGCGAGTCCCGCTTATTTTTGACCAACTTATACAATTTCTGGTAAACCATTAAAGAAAACCATAATATAAAACTAGTATTAATACATATATAACTAAATTATTTCTTTTACACATCTAAGGTAAAGAACAACTATTTAAATTATTTATAACGATAAATCAATTTTATTTTTAATGATTGCAATCAATTGATTAGGATAGGCCCTGCTAAGGTCCCTACCCTGCAAGGCCGGGCCACGTGGAGTTCGTGAGACTTCACAAGTATGCAAGTGTCTTAAATTAATTCCACCTTCAGTTCATATCTAAAAAGTAAGGCTCTATCCCATTCAAGATTATTTTCTGTGATATGTTATTCTGCTATTAATTATCATTGTTTATGTTAAAATTTTAGCAGTGTTTTTCCATATGTTCTCCTAAATATATGGCATATATACCATACTAGAAGAACATATGAGGAAATACAAACCACAATCTCAACCAACGATAACTAATAGCAGACTAACATATCGCAAAAAATAATCTCAAACTGTCCACTAGGATAATTTAAGAATTTGCAAGACTAAGTCTTGCAAATTCTCAAATGGGTCTAAAGGTTATAGTGCTGCAAGAATAATATGCAATTCCAAAAACAATCGAACTTATGCTTATGAAAAATTTTTCTTGACTATTATACATATTTTGATTGTGGTCTATAGTCACTAACTTCGTAAGATTATTATGTTCAAGATAATAACCTTAATCCAATATTTATGCATAGTATTATCTAATAATACTATGGTTTTAATATTGGACAGGCTAGGTCGGATATTTTTATAACACATCACCTGTGAGACATATGATATGCCACGGAACCCTTAAGTGTAATTCTAAAAATTATTTAATACCTCAATATGCTCACATCATACATCTATTAAAGCCATACCTAATCTCATAACCAAAATAACATATCCCAATATATCATGTTCCTGTAACTTAAATCAAAGTCAAAGTCAAAACCATTTCATAACAAAAATAAGATGCAACAATATATGTAAGAAGTTCACCGATAAACTATCATGCATAGTTTAACATGCTAAGAAATTCAACAGTAAATATATAAAAACCACTAATTAATCATGGCTTAATATATTTACTATAAAAACCACTAATTAATCATTTAGCAAATTAATTAATTAATTTACTATAAGAACCACTAATTAGCTAATATTACAATGATATTATATTACAATCATTATTTATTAGAAAACCATAATTTCTTATATTATATTACAATACTATAAACTAATATATCTTAAAATTATTATAATATGACATTATTAATATAATAGTATTATATTATAATATAATTATTACATAATTAAAATTATGTAATAATATTAATAATATCATTATATTATATAATCATTATATTATAATAAATTCATTATAGAATTATATTATTTTATAATTATTATTTTAAAAAAAATTGGATGTGGTTGGGTTTTTTTTTGCCCCTGGCTTGGCCACATGGCCAGGTCGCACGGCCACATAGCCGGGCTAAAGGGAAGGGGAGGGGGTTTGGGTTTTTTCTTTTTTTTTGCCCCTGGCTTGGCCACATGGCCAGGTCGCACGGCCACATAGTCTGGCCACGGGCTGTGGCCGTGGCCACCCCTCTGGCCAGCTAAGAGAGGGGGAGGCGGAGTGGGGGTGGGGGGTGGGTTTTTTTTTTTTTTTTGCCTATGGCCTACCACGGGCTGTGGCCAGGCCGCAGCCAGCCGCTAGGCTACGGCCACGGCCATGACCGCCGAGGACGGCCACGGCCATGGGCCGCGAGGAGGCCACGGCCGGGCCAGAGAGAGGGGAGGGGGGTGGGTTTTTTTTTTTTTTTTATGCCTGGCCATGAGTTGCGGCCAGGCCGCAAGGCATCGGCCGTGGTCATGGCCGCTGAGGCCAGCCACGGCCACGGCGGTGGCCGGGGAGGGTGGCCGCGGCCGCGGCCAGCCAGAGAGAGGGGGAGGGGGAGGGGGAGGGGAAGGGGGAAGGAGGGGGTTTTTTCTTTTTTTTATGTCCGTGGCCTGGCCACGGGCAGTGGCCAGGCCATGGCCGTGGCCTTGGCCTGCGAGGGCGGCCGCGGCCGTAGCCGGTGAGGGCATGGCCGTGGCCAGCCAGAGAGAGGGGGAGGGGGAGGGGGGGGGGGGTGGGTTTCTTTTTTTTATGCCTTTGGCCTGGCCACGGGCTGTGGCCAGGCCGCGTCCGGCTGCTAGGCCACGACCACGGCCATGGCCGAGGGCAGCCACGGCCGCGGCCATGGCTGGCAAGAGGGGGAGGGGAAGGGGAAGGGGGGCTTTTTTTTTTTCTTATGCCTGTGGCCTGGCCACGGGCTGTGGCCAAGCCGCGGCCATGGCCGCGAGGGCACAGCCACAGCCGGCCAGAGAGAGGGGGAGGGGAAGGGGTGTTTTCTTTTTTTATGCCTGTGGCCTGGCCACGGGCTATGGCCAGGCCGCGGCCGGCCACCAGGCCACGACCGCGGTCGTGGCAGGCGAGGGTGGCTGCGGCCGTGGCCGGCGAGGGCATGGCCGCGGCCGGCCAGAGAGAGGGGGAGGGGGAGGGGAAGGGGGGGAATGAGGGGGGTTTACCTGATGAAGGAGGCCGTCGCAGAGATTGGGGTGCTGGAGGGCCACTGGAGGTGGGGAAGAGGGAGGGAGGGAGAGGGCAAGGGAGCTGCCGGATGTGAGGAAGAAGGAGGGAGGAAGAGGGAGGGATTAGGGCTGGGGAGGGTTGTTTTTATAAAAGAGGATTAGCGATGCCATTTGGCGTCGCTAATCCATTGCTAATTAGTGACGCAATGGAGGCGTCACTAATTGCATCGCTAATTAGCGATGCAAACTATATGCATCGCTAATTAGCAACGCATTTAGGTGTCACTAATTAGCGATGCACAGTTGCGTCGCTAATTTGGCAGGATAAAGCCGAATATGGCGGGAATTTAGCGATGCATAATTGCGTCGCTATTTAACGACGTCGCTAAATAGCGACGCAATTATGTGTCGCTAAATATTAATATTATATAATGTTAATTTTATATATTAATTATTATAGTGTATAATAATTAATATTATATAATGATAATTTTATATTGATATATTATAATCTATGACGCTCCTTTCGCTAGAGCCTTCGGGGTGACGTGGGTGGCCGCGATGTTACATGTCCGCTTCATTCAGGAACCTCCTATGGGTGGTGCTCTGTCCCTTGCTCCGCTCCTCCACCCTCATCGACGCTTCGATCTCTTGTCGCGGGTTACCTCCCTGGTGGCCGACCGAGGGGTCGGGCTTGGCCATGTGCCACTCTCGTATTCTCCCAAATCCAAAGACGGGTAGGGGCCTACTATGGTGGTGATGGCTGACGGAGAATTAGGGTTCGATTCCAAAGAGGGAGCTTGAGAAACAGCTACCACATCTAAGGAAGGCAGCACGCACGCAAATTACCCAATCCTGACATGGGAAGGTAGTGACAATAAATAACAATACCGGCCAGCTCTTCGAGTCTGGCAATTGGAATGAGTACAATCTAAATCCCTTATAAACCCTAAACCCCTAATTAAAACCCAAAACCCTAAAACCTAAAACCCTAATCCTTAAACCCCTAAAACCCTAAACCCTAAACCCTTAATTAAACCCTAAACCCTAAAACCCTAAACCCTAAAACCCTAAAACCTTAAAACCCCTAAAACCCAAACCCTAAAACCCCTAGAACCCTAAAACCCTAAAACCCTAAACTCTTAAACCCTAAACCCTTAAACCATAAACCCTTAAACCCTAAACCATAAACCCTAAACCTAAACCCTAAGCCTTAACCCTAAAACCATAAAACCGTAAAACCTTAAACCCTAGCTAAAACCCTAAACCCCTAAAACCCTTAATCCTTGAACCCTGAATCCCTAAACCCTAAACCCCTGAACCACTGAACCCTGAACACTAAACACCCTAAATCCCTAAAACCCTATTTAGCGATGCATCAAAATGCGTCGCTATTTAGCAACGCACGGTTATGCATCGCTAAATAGTGATGCATAAATTTGCGTCGCTAAATAGTGATGCATAAATTTGTGTCGCTATTTAGCGATGCAAAATTGCATCCTAAATAGTGATGCAAAAAATACGTCACTATTTAGCGACATATTTTGATGCGTCGCTATTTAGTGACGCAATTCTGTGTCGCTAAATAGTGATGCACATTAATGTGTCACTAAATAGCGACTCAAATTTATGCGTCACTATTTAGCGATGCACAATTATGTGTCCCTAAATAGCAACGCATTAAAATGCATCGCTATTTAGGGACGCAATTCTGCGTCGCTAAATAGTGACACACATTAATGCATCGCGAAATAGCGACGCAACCAGTGCGTCGCTATTTAGCGACGCAGAATTGCATCCCTAAATAGCGATGCAATGTTACGTCCCTATTTAGTGACGCATTTTAATGCGTTGCTAAATAGCAATGCATTTTTATGCGTCGCTATTTAGCGATGGAATTTTTTTGGAGTCGCTAAATGCGTCACTAGTTAGTGACTGATTTAATGCGTCGCTAAATGGCATCGCAGATTTTATGGGTCGCAATTGCATCACAATTTATCGTTATTTTGTGATGAATATTTGCATCGCTAAGTTGCATCACTATTTCATAATTTTCTTATAGTGTTAGACCTTAGCTCTAAAACCATAACTATCATGCCTCAAGCTGTTAACTGGATTGAGAAACATCAAATGGCTATATGAAATGTTATTAGCTTAGAATTCATAATTTAAGCAAAAATCAAAATTAAACAAAATTTAGAAAATGATTGTTTATAATTATTTGAAGTTTAAATTATTTAATACAATAGGCATCGGTATTAGATGACCTAAGCGTCATTAGTCTTTTTATTCCTAACTCTAGCCTAACTATGGTGACTAAGGCTAAGCTTCTTATGACTCTCCATTAAAAAAATAAAAAATATAATGAGCCTTAGCCCTATAAGAATCCCCCATGCTTGAGCACGTAGTGTAAGTTATCATCATAGGCGTATAATATATATTAGTATGAATATGAATGACAACAATCTATTATGATCGTATCTCAAAACAATAGTTAATTATATTTGCTAAAAAATGTTCAATAATAGCAATATCATCAAATTACTTAAGTCATGCATGATTAACAATAAGTAATGATATCATCATAATAATCATCATTATGTAGTAATACACCTTTTTCATTAGGTTATCAAATATTAGTTTACTTACTTTCATACCTGATGTGGCTGATCCAACGCCGTTAGAGAACCGTGAAGGAAACTGACGGAGCCCTGCTTTGGCCTCTGATGTCCCTTCGGCTGATGCGGCTGATCAAACCACATGACCCACGAGATGGAGGGATCACAAACTCAATGTCATATGGTCCGGCGCACTCCGCTCTTCTCGGCCTTGGGCTCATCTTAGCAGCAGCCCACCTCGACCTTGGTGCGGTCTCGGTGTCGGCGGTGGCCCACTTCAACCACGGCATTGGTCTCAGCGTCGATCTTGGCATCGACGATGGCCCACCTTGACAACGGCATCGGCTTCAACGTCAGCCTCGGCCCATCTCCTCCGCAGCCCACCTCGATCTTGGCATCGGCCACGCCCACTTCGACCACAGCATCGGTCTCGGCGTGGCATCGGTCTCGGCATCGGCGATGGCCCACTTTAACCACGGTGTCAGTCTCGGCGTGGCGTCGGTCTCGGCATCGGCGACGGCCCACTTCGACCACGGCATCGGTCTTGGCATCGGCGATGGCCCACCTTGGCAACGGCATCAGCGTCGGCCTCGGCAACGGCCTCGGCGTCGGCCTCAGCGGCAGAGGCCGACATGCATCCACTTGCTATAAGGAATTCCACGTGGCTTGCCAACCTGTTTCTCTTTTGCCAAGATCACTGGTGGTTACCAAAATATTATGAACCGTTGCCGATACTTATGGCACACGTTTAGCAGCTGTAGCCGATCTTAACGGAAGATGTGATTCAGCTGTTATCAACGAAGGGTAAGAGGGACCCCCGAACAGGTATATAAAGAGCCCGAACTCCAATGAGGAAGGGGAACTCAATCTCTACTCTCTCATTAAAAAATTCCTGTTCTCCAGATCGCTGACTTGAGCATCGGAGGGTTCCCGCCGGAACCACCGGTTCGAGACTTTTCTTGCAGGTTTTCGGCTGAAGGAGGCGGTTCCTATCATTCCTCTAAAGGCCAACGAAGCATTTCTGTCACTTGATGCTCCTCAAAAGTGATTTGGCAGCAATAGATTGGCACGCCAGAAAGGGTGGGCAGATCAGCGATGCTAGTTTTCAGATCCTCGTCCCCCTTTAATCAAAATGGTGGATCATAAAGGTAGTGATGAAAAAAAATCCAAAAAGCTTTCACCACTTATGCTGGGGGGCACCTTCAGCGAGCTAAGTAGAAGCATCAGAAGCAACATCTCAAGACCACACAACAATGAGCAAAGGCTTCCACTCGCTCTTGGTTCGCTGCTCAGGCCAGCCATCCTTCATCCTGCCAGGAATCTTCCCAGCAAGAGGTCCACCATCCTCAAGCTCACCAACGACTTAAAGCTCAGAGAGCCATCACTCGCCGCCCAAGCAGCCTTCTCTCCTATGGACGGCGACACAGAGGGAGGCCCAAGTAAGGGCAGCGGTACCTCCACTTCAACCAATTTGATTCCCCGAGGGGTAGACCACCAACGGGAGCGCTCAAGTCTATAGAAGGAAAACAGGGGTTCCGCAAGAGCTAAGTACGCTGCACTTAAGACAGTATTTTTTAATTGATACTTAAAAATGTTATGCAGGGGAGACCGACTTTGCATTAGCATTCAAGACCAACCTCGCATTGGCATCTCAAAATACCAAAGACCGACTCCGTATCGGCAATAAAGACCGGCTCTGCATCGGCAACAAAGACCGGCTCCGCATCGGCACCAAAGATTGGCTCCGCGTCGGCACTAAAGACTGACTCCGCATCAGCACCAAAGACCGACTCCGTGTCGGCAATAAAGGCCGGCTCCATGTCGGCACCAAAGATCGGTTCCACACCGGCAACTTAAGACCAGCTCTGTGTCGGCAAAAAAGATTGGTTCCGCACCGACAACTTAAGACCGGCTCTGCGTCGATACAAAAAGATCGGTTCCGCATCGGCAACTTAAGACCGGCTCCGCATCGACACAAAAAGATTGGTTCCGCACCAGCAACTTAAGACCAGCTCTGCGTCGGCACAAAAAGATCGGTTTCGCACCGGTAACTTAAGATCGGCTCCGCATCGGCACAAAAAGATCGGTTCCGCACCGATAATTTAAGACCGGCTCCGCGTCGGCACCTCCAAGCCCGGCTCCACGTCGGCACCTTCAAGCCCGGCTCCGCGTCGGCACACTCAAGCCCAGCTCCGCGTCGGCACTCCAAGCTCGGCTCCGCATCGGCACACTCAAGCCCGGCTCTGCATCGGCACATTCAAGTCCGGCTCCGCATCGGCACCTCCAAGCCGGCTCCGCGTCGGCACCTTCAAGCCCGGCTCCGCATCGGCACACTCAAGCCCGGCTCCGCATCGGCACCTACAAGCCCGGCTTCGTCGGCACCTCCAAGCCCGGCTCCGCGTCGGCACCTTCAAGCCTGGCTCCGCATCGGCATACTCAAGCCCGACTCTGTGTCAGCACATTCAAGCCTGGCTCTGCATCGGCACCTCCAAGCCCGGCTCTGCGTCGGCACCTCCAAGCCCGGCTCCGCGTCGGCACCTCCAAGCCCAGCTCCGCATCGGCACCTCCAAGCTCGGCTCCGCGTCGACACTTCAAGCCCGGCTCCGCGTCGGCACACTCAAGCCCGAGTCTCCCCTCGACACTCAAGCCTGGCTCCACGTCGGCAATCCAAGCCCAAGACCTCCTGCGGATTCCATTCCAGCTGCCCTTGGATTTCAGCACTGGTCCCCCCCCCCCCCGCCTTCAATCAACACGGTTCCCTGGGGGGCAGGTCATCAACTCTGCAGAAGGAGACCAATTTCTTTAAAGAAAAAGGCACCTGAGCCTGGTTCAAGCACCCTTAGGTCACCCTCCGGGGTGAAAAGGCATCTGACGACTCTCAATTCTCTAGTCACCCTTCGGGGTTAAAGGTTCCCGAGCATGGTCGAATCCCAACGACTCTCGGGTCATCCTCCGGGGTTCAAAAGACTCTCGACGGCCTCATCTTTGCCTCAGCGGCTTCGTTACAGCCTCAACAGCTTCATTTCAGCCTCAACGGCCTCAACTCTGTATCAGCGGCCAACGGCCAATCGGGTAATACCTTTGTTTAAATTACACACTTGCAACATATAACTTGTTACTTTCAGCCATCAAGAAGCCCCAAGATAACTCACAGCTGGGAGAAGCCAACTCCCCAGCTCATAGTTGATGGGCATCCGCTCCCAAGCTCTCAAGCCTGTAATCGACGTCGACATCAAACACGACGCAAAGGCAAACATCTACGAAAAAGGCTCAATGGCTCCCTCTACCTCAGGAGCATCATTGCAGCCTCACTGGCTCTCTGCCTCCATGGCATGTGGACGGGGACCCACATCCAAACATCATGTCAAAAGTTAAAGACTCAAAGTCAGGTGGGGATCAGCCACTTGGGAGGTAACGCCCCTTTCGCCTTGCTGGGGTGGGCCCGCTTCGTCTCAGGGGCGAGGGAGCATCTAATGTGGCTGATCCAATGCCGTTAGAGAACTGTGAAGGAAACTGACGGAGCCCTGCTTTGGCCTCTGATGTCCCTTCGGCTGATGCGGCTGATCAAACCACATGACCCGTGAGATAGAGGGATCATGAACTCAATGTCACATGGTCTGGCATACTCTGCTCTTCTCGGCCTTGGGCTCATCTTAGCAGCAGCCCACCTCAACCTTGGTGCTGGTCTCGGCGTCGGCGGTGGCCCACTTTGACCATGGCATCGGTCTCGGCGTAGGCGATGGCCCACTTCGACCACGGCATCGGTCTTGGCGTCGGCGATAGCCCACCTTGGCAACGCGTCGGCTTCGGCGTCAGCCTCGGCCCATCTCCTCCGTGGCCCACCTCGATCTTGGCATTGGTCGCGGCCCACTTCGACCACAGCGTCGGTCTTGGCATGGCGTCGGTCTCGGCGTCGGCAATGGCCCACTTCGACCATGGTGTCGGTCTCAGCGTGGCGTCGGTCTCGGCATCGGTGATGGCCCACTTCGACCACGGCGTTGGCAACGCGTCGGCGTCGCCCACCTTGGCAACGGCGTCGGCATCGGCCTCGACAATGGTCTTGGCGTCGGCCTCAGCGGCAGAGGCCGACATGCATCCACTTGCTATAAGGAATTCTACGTGGCTTGCCAACCCGTTTCTCTTTTACCAAGATCACTAGTGGTTACCAAAATATTATGAACCGTTGCCGATACTTATGGCACACGTTTAGCAGCTGTAGCCGATCTTAACGGAAGATGTGATTCGGCTGTTATCAACGAAGGGTAAGACGGACCCCCGAACAGGTATATAAAGAGCCCGACCCCCAACGAGGGAGGGGAACTCAATCTCTACTCTCTCATTAAAAAATTCATGTTCTCCATATCGCTGACTTGAGCGTCGGAGGGTCCCCGCCGGAACCGCTGGTCCGGGACTTTTCTTGCAAGTTTCTGGCTGAAGAAGGCGGTCCCTATCATTCCTTTGAAGGCCAACGAAGCATTTCTATCGCTTGACACTCTTCAAAAGTGATTTGGCTGCAACAATACCTTTTATATTTGAAGAGCACTGGACTAGTCAAAACTATGTTTTAGTTTATGGTAGGTTATCAAGTCTAGCTACATTCTAGCCCTAAGTAGCAACTAAATCAAGCTGCCCTCTGGCTTGTAAAGGCAAATAAATCAAGCCATACTTTAGCCTATGATGACGGCCAAATTAAACCATACACTAGCCTATGGCGATAACAAAATCAAGTCACATTCGAATCCCTAGTAACAAGCAAAACTGGCTACGCTCCATCCCAATATGACATAAATCTTGTAACAAATATATTGTTTTTCCTTACCATCCATAGTACTTAACCATCTTTAATATTAGTTCAAATTCTATGAGTATAACAGCAAGAATTCTGTTATTGTTAAAATAAATTGTATGAAGCCTAAACATGCACATATAATTAATAGCTATGCATAACTAAGCATAATACTATCATTAGTAAACTTTTACCTAATTAACATTCTAACATTAACCATCACAATATGCATCACAATAAACTAACACATGTATCACTTAACATGCATGATTATACTAGCATGCACTTATACAAATATGCACAAAGATTCTTACATATGTCTAGAGCAAACTAAAAGTCACTTCTTTAGGGCATTGATAACTAACTACCTATATCAGTAGCATAGAATTATATTTATATTTTTTTGAATTTTACCAATTTATTTATTTATTTTTTTGAGAAGCAATTGTTTGGTTACTAGTTAGTTAGTGACTAACTGAACTAATGGCTAACTTATCAAGATAGAATTAGGTATAACTTTGGGGCTTGATCAGAGCCAAGTCCACGAAAGTGATGATTAGGGGTAAGAAAAAGGCCCTGTCATAGGAAAGTAAGGCTCCCCTAATACCATCAATACCCAATGGCTAATATAGGGAAGAGCAAGGGGCTCAGGTGAAGGAATGAGGATCAAGGGGGTCCTTAGCTAGCCAAGTTGGCTTGACCTCCCATTCCCTCATTATAGTGGAATAGGGAAGGAAGAACTTCATTGTTTTTCTTAAATTCAAGTAGTTGAAGGTCACCAAATGCCAATGAAGGGAAGAAAAGAAATATAAGAGAGGGATTTGACTTTCCCAAGGTTGGTTGGTCTCTAGCGTCTCGCTACATGTGGGTAAGTTGTTGATCATTTCATGGAGATGGTGAACATATGCAAGGAAAAGAAGGAAAAGAAGGGTCCTAGTTCTACTTAAGATGATTTTGATGATTGAGAAGGTGGATGGTTAGTTGGGCTAGTGAGCTCTCTTAGTAATACTACTATGAGGTGCATCGACAATGACGATGGCCAACCGAGCTGGCTAGTGATAGAAAAGCAAAGGGAAGAAAGAGACAATGAGGTGGTTTTTAGTGAAAGAAGAATCATTAACTGATTTTCTGTGAGGTTAGGAGTGCCTTCTCTATAGTCGAACCCTTAAGCATTATTGCTTGAAATGCTATAGCTTCATGGCTTCTTGGCTATGAAGCCCCTCCATTCAAGAGGTGGATCGACCTATGGTTTGTTACAACTTATGTTTAAGCCTTGTAATAACAATTCTCGAATACCTTAATCATGTGGACACATATAATGACTAATGGTTGTTATTGTATATGGCAAGATTTTAACGGCATCATTTAACTTTTCTTGTAGTTTTTTGTTGACATTATATCTAACTAATATTGCATGTTTGCAGTAAACATGAATTTAAGAGAGAGTCCAAATTATCACGAAAACAAGACCTAAAATGGGTCTCTAATTATTCTCCAATATCCAAGGATGGGTTTTTAATAAGAAAGTAGAGTTGAAATGGAGAATTCTCCTTATAATATTATGATGTTATCTTTGCTCAGCTATACTCCATATGTAATTAAAACCATTCTCCAAATTGATGGTAAAAGTTTTCATAAATGACTTGTCTATCCTCCAATTGTATAAATCTTAAAGCTAGCATACATAATTTGATCTCTCTCTCCTTCCTTCTCTTTTATCTCCTTGCCACCCACCATGAGGAAAAAAGGTTTCCAAGCTTCTTAAAGAAAATTAGAATGCAACAAATTATCTATGTAGCCAAACAATTGTTAAACATATAATCAATTGCTATCATGCATTTGAGGGCGTAGCATTGCTTAGTCTTTTCTTTATTTGTAGGTACAAATTAAGCATAACAATTCTCAACCATATTCCATTTAATAACTTATTGGTGTAGAATTTTTGATGGTAGAACTTTTAAAAATAAAGCTACCTTTATGATAGTAATACCACCAAATCCTCCTGATTTGTTACCATAATTATGAATCCATTAATCTTGTAATCAGGTCTTAATTGCACCGAATCGCTGCTATCACAAATTCATATCTTCCTTTTCTTCTTCTATAAGTACCGTGCAAATCCTACCCGTTCCTACCCCACAACTTCCACGCCATGGCTAAGAAGAAGGTGAACCTAGCTTGGATTGCCAATAACGCCGCTAGAAGGGCCACGTTTAAGAAAAGGAGGAAGGGCTTCATGAAGAAGGTGAGCGAGCTCGCGACGCTTTGCGATGTCCAGGCCTGTGTGATCCTGTACGGTCCTCAGGAGGCCCAGCCGGAGGTGTGGCCGTCGGTCCCCGATGCAACGAGGGTCCTCGCGCGCTTCAAGAGCATGCCGGAGATGGAGCAGTGCAAGAAGATGATGAACCAGGAGGGGTTCCTCCGCCAGCGCATAGAGAAGCTACAGGGGCAGCTGCGCAAGCAGGAGCGCGAGAATCACGAGCACGAGACGACGCTGCTGATGTTCAAAGGGCTGGCCGGGAGGAGCCTGGACGATATCGGCATCGAAGATAAGACGAGCCTTGCGTGGATAGTGGACATGAAGTTGAAGGCGGTGCAGGAGAGGATGGAGCTGGTGAGGGCGCCGATGGCCTCGCGAATGGTTGGGGCGTCCAGCCAAGTGCCGGGGATGGCGATGGGAATGGGAATGGGAATGGGAGCGGGGGCCGGAGACGAAGCCGGAGCCGGAGTCGGAGTGGGACCGGGACAGGAAGTGGGACCGGGACCGGTGCCGATGATGAATGAGGAGACACCAATGGAGGCACTCCAGCAGCAGAATTGGTTCATGGACGTGATGAATCCTAATAATGACAACTTGATGTTTGGTGGTGGAGAGGAGATGGTGCCATCCTACATTGACGATGCCAACCCATGGCTTGACCCCTGCTACTTCCCTTTCAACTGATCGAGGATGGGTTTGTTTTCACCTCAAGTCTATTGCTTTTTAGCGAGAATAATTGTAGAGTGACCTCTGTTATGGTTGTTTTGCTGGTTTGGGTATGTCAGTCCTCTTCTTCGTTGTGTCCATCTCTTGGCTCTCCCAATTTTTTTCTTTTATGTTAAATTGATCATGGGAAAGAGAGAGACGGCATTATAGATTGTCCTCTTCGCAAGGAGCTGTAACCCTAAAGGGTTTTTCTTTAAGGATATGGTAGTTGGTTTCCTTTTAATTCTCCAATGGACTGGCCGGTCTCTTCATTGAAATCCAAAAATCAAGAAACTACAACTAATATTACCATAAAAAACTGGTCCGCAATTGACACCTCTCGTTCATAGGAAATGTATGTCATTATTATTCGAAGCAAATATTTATTATTTCTAATTAATAGGCAGAAAATATTAATTATAGGCTATTATGACTTGCTTCAATGGATGAAGAGATATTGTAAGGCTAAGGGTTTGTTTGAAGGAGAAGGGAATCGAAGGAGAGAAGTGAAAGGAGGAGAGAAGAGAAAAAGAGTAACTCATTCCTCCCTTTCCCAAGGATATCCAATTTTTTAAGTTGAAAGGAGAAATATTTTAGTAATTTATGTTTTACTATTCCCAAACTATTATCTTTCACTCCTTAAAACCTAAAATTTTCTTTTTCTTTAATAATAAAAGATATATTTATTAATTTATGAACATAACTTTTCTCCTCCTTTTTTCTTTCCTTCTATCAAACACAATAAATGTATATTAGCCTTCTTTCTCTTTCCATCCTTCCTAAATAAGGAAAGAGAAACAACCCTCCCCTCCTCTCCCTTCCCCTTCCATTCCTTCTTTTCCTTTCACTCTTCCCTTCCTTTCCATCCGAAGATCCAAACAAACCCTAAAAGCTCTCCAATGCGGGTAGACAAATTTAGAACATTTAAAAAATATATTGTACACTGAAATTTTATAATGGAGATGTAAATGAGCATTGGTAGCTATCTGTTATATGATTGTTGATTTGTTGCAATTAAGAGAATATGTAATGGATAATATTAACTAGGACACCTAGCAATCCATGGATAGTAGTTAAGGGAGCAATTTATGTGGCATAAGTACAAGGATATTGTGCATTAAGGCTTGCCATAGCTACATCAATCCTCTTAGCAATAAGAGGTTCAAGATCCCCAATGGCCCATCAAGTATTCAAACGTATGTAATTGACAACATAAGTCCTCACTCATCTCTCACACAAAAATAAAAAGAATAGTGAGGAATGTGCATGAGATAACAAGTAGAATGTGTGTGTGCATTTTTTTTTGGGTTAGGGGGGCGAGGGGTGGGGAAGGATAAGACACAATAATTGTAATGGATATAATTAAGGACATTACACTACCCAAAATGGAAGAGTATACATCACCTAAACCACAAAAGGGAGAGCACACAATGTATAAGATAAGGATTTATTTAATTAAGGTTATAAACTCCAAAAAGAAAGATTGGAAAGCAGTACATAACTAGGAACCATATAAATTTACATGCATATATGGGCGCGTGCACACACACACACGTGAAAGAGGGAAGGATAGGAGAGGGTGTCAATTTATTATGTGTTTATATGTACACACATATATATATAGACATGTTTGTACACACATTTATATAACCTATTAGTTATTTAAGTTAAATATTTGAAGACTATTCATCCATAAAAGTTATTGAAATCTTATAGCGGTTGGTGAAAGCTGAAACCATGAACCATCCAAAACTTGATCATAATCTTTTAATTTTCTTGTGTGCTGTTAGGGGGTAAAACCGTCATTGCATTAATATCCGTGCAAGGAGGCTAAGACCGACCTCCTCCCTTCATCTCCCCCGAGCTTCTAGTAGCTCGGCTCTCCCGAGCTTCCATAGCTCGCCTCTCCGAGCTCCCATAGCTCGTCTTCCCCGAGCTTCCATAGCTCGGCTTCCCCGAGCTCCCATAGCTCCTCTTCCCCGAGCTTCCATAGCTCCTTTTCCCCGAGCTCCCATAGCTCGTCTTCCACGAGCTTCCATAGCTCGGCTTCCCCGGGCTTCCCTAGCTTGGCTCTCCCGAGCTTCCATAGCTCGGCTCTCCCGAGCCTTCATGGCCCGGCTTCACTGAGCGACCCACGATCCAGTACTCACCTCCGCGAACCTGACGCGGAAGAGCCTAAGCCTACTGTAACAACATCCTAGGCAAGGAATCATGTTGAGAAGCGGTCTAGAACCCATCAAGGCTACCTGAGACCTACACCCCTGCCAGATCTCAAGCCATCAAGGAGCTCTCCTAGCCGTCGATCCCCTAACAGACAAGATACGGATCCCAACGGTCCCACAACGGCCTGATTCGATCCACTCCCGTATCCTAACAACCTCTGAACCTTCAGAAGGTGCTCAAGATCCAGGTGACAGCCTATAAATATCACGCTCACGGATTCCCTCAGGTACGCGTGTGCTCACACCCTCACTCTCACTCTCCTGCTCTCCTGCTGCTCGTCGGTGCTCTCACCCCCCAGAGCTTTCGATTGGCCGCCCCCCAGAGAGACTCCCCAGAGAGATCCACCTCCCCATTTTCTGATTGATCGCCGATTTTCTCCCACTGACTTGAGCGTTGGAGGGTCTTCCGCGGAGGGCCACCCCCAACGCCTCTCGCGTGAGGACTTGTGTGCAGGTCCGCTCCTGAGATCGATTGCGCCCGAGTCGGAGGACGGATCCCGGCGACAACATGTGCAATGTGGATTTTGCATATAGTACATTTAATTATTGATTACGCAAGAAATTGTTTATATTTTTTAGTAGAATGATACCTATTTAAGTTTAAGGACCTCTTTGAACTTTGTTTCTAGATTTAGGTGTGAGATAAGACATTCAAAAATATATATCCCGAGTCTTGAATGAATGTGTATAAGGTATTTTAAATTTATATTCACCAATCTCATTACTACACCCAAGTTCAAAATTATCATTGACCCTTAAGTTGGTATATTTTCAAAAAAGAAATACAATATTTTCTTGCAGGATTAATATTAATCAACTGGATTTTTATGCAAATTCATTTTGAAAAATAAAGTTCTTTAGAAATAAATCTTCCCACTTTAGGCTGAAATCTCAAGTTTCGGAGCATGATCTACACTTTGATAGGATAATTATTTTATCTGTTTCTCTCTCTAAAAGTTGCCATATCCTTGCATCATTCTAAGAGTATGCATTCACAAAAATGTATAAAAGATCAATTGTTGCACATACATTTAAAATTTATATATGATAAACTTATAACTAGTGTCTTATGACATATTAAGAGAAGAATATCGAACTAGTTATTTATCATGAATTATTGAGAAAATATGAGATTTAAAGGAATGCATTACATTAGTTTTTGAGAAATTTAATACCTTTAACTTTAGAGCTATCACAAGGTAACGATATATGTTAGTATTTGATATATATGTCTTTTATCTTTCCTTTTCTTTTTTTGATTTTCATTCAAAAATGAGAAGAGTGTAAGTCTCATTAAGGAGGAAAGAAGGACAACAAGAGAACAAGGAGGTCTCAAGTATCAAGAGAGGAAGAAAGGAAGGAAAAAATAATCCAAGATTTGAAGAAGAGAAGTAACAATGTGAGCAATAGTGTCCCAGCATAGTTTTGAGGTAAGTCAAGTTCTCTAATTTCCCTAGAAAAGTACTTTGATGGATAAAGATTATGGGCTGATACTAGATTATTAAGGAAGAATCTATTAACTAAATAAAAAATGTAAATAACATAAAAAATAATTAGTATCGTTGAAAGTCATTATGAACTTCCTAAAAATTAGGGATTAGTTTTTTTATTTTAACAAATTTTATCCTTAGTAATAAGGATTAGCTTTAATCCCAACAACCTTTCCTTTTAATAGTAAGGATTAGGTTTTAATCCTTGTAGGATATGAATTCTAATCTTTATAGGACATGCTTGATCTTTTCTTCATATAAGCATATATAACCCTAGCCTCAGCTATCATCATCATCAAGCATTATAAGTGAGAGCCTAAGGAAAGAGATGAAAAATCCTAAAAATGTGTTTTAGTTTTGTTGGGTATACGTGAGCCTAAGACATTATTATTATAAGGGTATGTATTTGTAGCTCAACATGATTAAAGAATTTCTAGTAATTCACAATGCTTCAATGCAAAGCATTTAGACTTCTATTTTCGGTAATTCTACAGGTGAATCATCGTGGTTGATGCTATACTAACATCGATGTGGTAGAGTTTTTATATAATTCATAGTGCTTTAGTGTAAACATTTGAACTTTTATTTTTCTTTTATTTTTGGTGATTCAATTGGTGAATCATTATGGTTGATGCCATACCATATATCCTACTACCCAAAAATGGTTTAAATCTAATGAATCCTAGCAGAGCCTCTGGAACCAATGGCGGCTTTATGAGGGAGAAAAGAGAAGGAATGGATGGAAAAGAAGCTGGACTATCAATTGAGAAGGATCTTAACTAAGGAAGACATGCAAGCTCAAAACTATCATTGGCCTCACTGTTTCTCAACTTGCCATCCTTCACAAGCACCACTAGATTTGATATGCTTAGGCTTATGGCAACATCGCCTAGCTCCTTCAACTCTATCATGTTGATTGTGCTTTCTTCTAAGTGGAGCACATAATCAAAGAGTAGATTTACCTTTACTCTCTTCCAATTAAAAAGCACCAGATCATGGATACTAATCTCAGCTCCTAGCTAAAGGATGGAACTACTTACTGTCCTTTCCTATTATCAAAGATCAAACCCAATTTTCTATTATACATGCACCATTAAGTAAGAGCAAATCAATTGCTAGATGGCACATATGCCTACGTACAATCAACACTATTTCTTTTTGAACAAACGACACATGTTTAGCCACTATTAGCAATATGGTTATTTGAGAATATTTGAATTTCTTAAAGAAAAATTCATATTTGTTGTAAAAGGCTATTATGGTGTTTTCATCTTCCTCAAGAGCCATCTTCATGATGGTTCCTATTAAGGATAAGCCAAGCAAGAGCACATGGATCTTCCTTAAACCATTAACTATAAATCTATAATTGTGAGAATGTGTTAGGCGACCTATCAAGGATTGTCAATGAATATTCTTAGAGTGTTCAACAGTAGTCATTTATTTAGTAATAACAACTTTGGTAATGTTATTATGAAGTTTACAATGTGGAGCATTGAAAGTCATTACAAACTTACTAAAAATTAGGGATTAGTACTTTATTTTAATAATTTTTATCCTTTAATAATAAGGATTAGCTTATTCCCAACAACCTTCTCCTTTAGTAGTAAGGATTAGTTTTTAATCCTTTTAGGATATGTATTCTAATATTTGTAGAATGTGATTGATTTTTTTCTCTGTACAAGCATATATAACCCTGACATCAAAATATCATCATCATTAGACATCAGTAGTGAGAGCCTAAAGAGAAATAAAGAATCCTATAGATATATTCTAGTTCTCCCAGGTGTACATGGGCCTAGAGCATTATTATCATCAAGATATATGTGAAAAAAAAGCTAAGAGAGAAAGAGGAGCTACTTTTTTCTAAGTACATGGGTATCAATATAAACAACATATAAAGCTACTGTTGTAAACAACACCATCATTTGGTTCCAAGCCTCTACATGAAATCTAATTAAGATGGCCAACTAAGAGGCCTTTTATAGCAGTTTATTGCTTCCTATCATTTGCATCTTTACAAATAGCAAACCTAGATAACATTTTATGAAAAAGAATAAATTGTTGTATTTTGATCAAAGAGGATTACCGGCTCAACGTGGAATATAATAATCAAAGTAGGTTCCAAAGTATGTTCTAAACTTTTAAAGGCCTGAACTTGCCCGTACAATGCCCAATTTTTTTTTTTTTTTTTGTAGTTTGGGTAACTTTTCAAACTTTATGACGTAATGCTACCCTTACAACAAACCAAACAATTAGACCAAATAACATTGTTTAGACCTTAAAATATGTTGATTATAAAAAGAATTTCCTTTTCAAGAAAGATTTTGATTAGATGTAGAATTTTAGAAGAATTAGGCATTGGTCGGCGATAGCCCACCTTGGCAACGGCGTCGGCTTCGGCGTCAGCCTCGCCCATCTCCTCCGTGGCCCACCTCGATCTTGGCATTGGTCACGGCCCACTTCGACCACAGCGTCGGTCTTGGCATGGCGTCGGTCTCGGCGTCGGCAATGGCCCACTTCGACCATGGTGTCGGTCTCAGCGTGGCGTCGGTCTCGGCATCGGTGATGGCCCACTTCGACCACGGCGTTGGCAACGGCGTCGGCGTCGGCCCACCTTGGCAACGGCGTCGGCATCGGCCTCAGCAACGGTCTTGGCGTCGGCCTCAGCGGCAGAGGCCGACATGCATCCACTTGCTATAAGGAATTCTACGTGGCTTGCCAACCCGTTTCTCTTTTACCAAGATCACTGGTGGTTACCAAAATATTATGAACCGTTGCCGATACTTATGGCACACGTTTAGCAGCTGTAGCCGATCTTAACGGAAGATGTGATTCGGCTGTTATCAACGAAGGGTAAGACGGACCCCCGAACAGGTATATAAAGAGCCCGACCCCCAACGAGGGAGGGGAACTCAATCTCTACTCTCTCATTAAAAAATTCATGTTCTCCATATCGCTGACTTGAGCGTCGGAGGGTCCCCGCCGGAACCGCTGGTCCGGGACTTTTCTTGCAAGTTTCTGGCTGAAGGAGGCGGTCCCTATCATTCCTTTGAAGGCCAACGAAGCATTTCTATCGCTTGACACTCTTCAAAAGTGATTTGGCTGCAACAATACCTTTTATATTTGAAGAGCACTGGACTAGTCAAAACTATGTTTTAGTTTATGGTAGGTTATCAAGTCTAGCTACATTCTAGCCCTAAGTAGCAACTAAATCAAGCTGCCCTCTGGCTTGTAAAGGCAAATAAATCATGCCATACTTTAGCTTATGATGACGGCCAAATTAAACCATACACTAGCCTATGGCGACAACAAAATCAAGTCACATTCGAATCCCTAGTAACAAGCAAAACTGGCTACGCTCCATCCCAATATGACATAAATCTTGTAACAAATATATTGTTTTTCCTTACCATCCATAGTACTTAACCATCTTTAATATTAGTTCAAATTCTATGAGTATAACAGCAAGAATTCCGTTATTGTTAAAATAAATTGTATGAAGCCTAAACATGCACATATAATTAATAGCTATGCATAACTAAGCATAATACTATCATTAGTAAACTTTTACCTAATTAACATTCTAACATTACCCATCACAATATGCATCACAATAAACTAACACATGTATCACTTAACATGCATGATTATACTAGCATGCACTTATACAAATATGCACAAAGTTTCTTACATATGTCTAGAGCAAACTAAAAGTCACTTCTTTAGGGCATTGATAACTAACTACCTATATCAGTAGCATAGAATTATATTTATATTTTTTTGAATTTTACCAATTTATTTATTTATTTTTTTGAGAAGCGATTGTTTGGTTACTAGTTAGTTAGTGACTAACTGAACTAATGGCTAACTTATCAAGATAGAATTAGGTAGAACTTTGGGGCTTGATCAGAGCCAAGTCCACGAAAGTGATGATTAGGGGTAAGAAAAAGGCCCTGTCATAGGAAAGTAAGGCTCCCCTAATACCATCAATACCCAATGGCTAATATAGGGAAGAGCAAGGGGCTCAGGTGAAGGAATGAGGATCAAGGGGGTCCTTAGCTAGCCAAGTTGGCTTGACCTCCCATTCCCTCATTATAGTGGAACAGGGAAGGAAGAACTTCATTGTTTTTCTTAAATTCAAGTAGTTGAAGGTCACCAAATGCCAATGAAGGGAAGAAAAGAAATATAAGAGAGGGATTTGACTTTCCCAAGGTTGGTTGGTCTCTAGCCTCTCGTTACATGTGGGTAAGTTGTTGATCATTTCATGGAGATGGTGAACATATGCAAGGAAAAGAAAGAAAAGAAGGGTCCTAGTTCTACTTAAGATGATTTTGATGATTGAGAAGGTGGATGGTTAGTTGGGCTAGTGAGCTCTCTTAGTAATACTACTATGAGGTGCATCGACAATGACGATGGCCAACCATATTCCATTTAATAACTTATTGGTCGTAGAATTTTTGATAGTAGAACTTTTAAAAATAAAGCTACCTTTATGATAGTAATACCACCAAATCCTCCTGATTTGTTACCATAATTATGAATCCATTAATCTTGTAATCAGGTCTTAATTGCACCGAATCGCTGCTATCACAAATTCATATCTTCCTTTTCTTCTTCTATAAGTACCGTGCAAATCCTACCCGTTCCTACCCCACAACTTCCACGCCATGGCTAAGAAGAAGGTGAACCTAGCTTGGATTGCCAATAACGCCGCTAGAAGGGCCACGTTTAAGAAAAGGAGGAAGGGCTTCATGAAGAAGGTGAGCGAGCTCGCGACGCTTTGCGATGTCCAGGCCTGTGTGATCCTGTACGGTCCTCAGGAGGCCCAGCCGGAGGTGTGGCCGTCGGTCCCCGATGCAACGAGGGTCCTCGCGCGCTTCAAGAGCATGCCGGAGATGGAGCAGTGCAAGAAGATGATGAACCAGGAGGGGTTCCTCCGCCAGCGCATAGAGAAGCTACAGGGGCAGCTGCGCAAGCAGGAGCGCGAGAATCACGAGCACGAGACGACGCTGCTGATGTTCAAAGGGCTGGCCGGGAGGAGCCTGGACGATATCGGCATCGAAGATAAGACGAGCCTTGCGTGGATAGTGGACATGAAGTTGAAGGCGGTGCAGGAGAGGATGGAGCTGGTGAGGGCGCCGATGGCCTCGCGAATGGTTGGGGCGTCCAGCCAAGTGCCGGGGATGGCGATGGGAATGGGAATGGGAATGGGAGCGGGGGCCGGAGACGAAGCCGGAGCCGGAGTCGGAGTGGGACCGGGACAGGAAGTGGGACCGGGACCGGTGCCGATGATGAATGAGGAGACACCAATGGAGGCACTCCAGCAGCAGAATTGGTTCATGGACGTGATGAATCCTAATAATGACAACTTGATGTTTGGTGGTGGAGAGGAGATGGTGCCATCCTACATTGACGATGCCAACCCATGGCTTGACCCCTGCTACTTCCCTTTCAACTGATCGAGGATGGGTTTGTTTTCACCTCAAGTCTATTGCTTTTTAGCGAGAATAATTGTAGAGTGACCTCTGTTATGGTTGTTTTGCTGGTTTGGGTATGTCAGTCCTCTTCTTCGTTGTGTCCATCTCTTGGCTCTCCCAATTTTTTTCTTTTATGTTAAATTGATCATGGGAAAGAGAGAGACGGCATTATAGATTGTCCTCTTCGCAAGGAGCTGTGAACCCTAAAGGGTTTTTCTTTAAGGATATGGTAGTTGGTTTCCTTTTAATTCTCCAATGGACTGGCCGGTCTCTTCATTGAAATCCAAAAATCAAGAAACTACAACTAATATTACCATAAAAAACTGGTCCGCAATTGACACCTCTCGTTCATAGGAAATGTATGTCATTATTATTCGAAGCAAATATTTATTATTTCTAATTAATAGGCAGAAAATATTAATTATAGGCTATTATGACTTGCTTCAATGGATGAAGAGATATTGTAAGGCTAAGGGTTTGTTTGGAGGAGAAGGGAATCGAAGGAGAGAAGTGAAAGGAGAGAGAAAAGAAAAAGAGTAACTCATTCCTCCCTTTCCCAAGGATATCCAATTTTTTAAGTTGAAAGGAGAAATATTTTAGTAATTTATGTTTTACTATTCCCAAACTATTATCTTTCACTCCTTAAAACCTAAAATTTTCTTTTTCTTGAATAATAAGAGATATATTTATTAATTTATGAACATAACTTTTCTCCTCCTTTTTTCTTTCCTTCTATTCAAACACAATAAATGTATATTAGCCTTCTTTCTCTTTCCATCCTTCCTAAATAAGGAAAGAGAAACAACCCTCCCCTCCTCTCCCTTCCCCTTCCATTCCTTCTTTTCCTTTCACTCTTCCCTTCCTTTCCATCCGAAGATCCAAACAAACCCTAAAGCTCTCCAATGCGGGTAGACAAATTTAGAACATTTAAAAATATATTGTACACTGAAATTTTATAATGGAGATGTAAATGAGCATTGGTAGCTATCTGTTATATGATTGTTGATTTGTTGCAATTAAGAGAATATGTAATGGATAATATTAACTAGGACACCTAGCAATCCATGGATAGTAGTTAAGGGAGCAATTTATGTGGCATAAGTACAAGGATATTGTGCATTAAGGCTTGCCATAGCTACATCAATCCTCTTAGCAATAAGAGGTTCAAGATCCCCAATGGCCCATCAAGTATTCAAACGTATGTAATTGACAACATAAGTCCTCACTCATCTCTCACACAAAAATAAAAAGAATAGTGAGGAATGTGCATGAGATAACAAGTAGAATGAGTGTGTGCATTTTTTTTTGGGTTAGGGGGGCGAGGGGTGGGGAAGGATAAGACACAATAATTGTAATGGATATAATTAAGAACATTACACTACCCAAAATGGAAGAGTATACATCACCTAAACCACAAAAGGGAGAGCACACAATGTATAAGATAAGGATTTATTTAATTAAGGTTATAAACTCCAAAAAGAAAGATAGGAAAGCAGTACATAACTAGGAACCATATAAATTTACACATGCATATATGGGCGCATGCACACAAACACGTGAAAGAGGGGAAGGATAGGAGAGGGTGTCAATTTATTATGTGTTTATATGTACACACATATATATATAGACATGTTTGTACACACATTTATATAACCTATTAGTTATTTAAGTTAAATATTTGAAGACTATTCATCCATAAAAGTTATTGAAATCTTATAGCGGTTGGTGAAAGCTGAAACCATGAACCATCCAAAACTTGATCATAATCTTTTGATTTTCTTGTGTGCAATGTGGATTTTGCATATAGTACATTTAATTATTGATTATGCAAGAAATTGTTTATATTTTATAGTAGAATGATACCTATTTAAGTTTAAGGACCTCTTTGAACTTTGTTTCTAGATTTAGGTGTGAGATAAGACATTCAAAAAATATATATCCCGAGTCTTGAATGAATGTGTATAAGGTATTTTAAATTTATATTCCACCAATCTCATTGTTGGGGGTAAAATCATCATTGCATCAATATTCGTGCGAGGGGCTAAGACCGACCCTATCCCTCCGCCCGCCATGATGTCCCCGAGCTTCCCATAGCTCGGCTCCCCCGAGCTCCCATAGCTCGTCTCCCCGAGCTTTCCATAGCTCGGTTCCCCCGAGCTCCCATAGCTAGTCTCCCCGAGCTTCCCATAGCTCGGCTTTCCCGGGCTTCCCGTAGCTCGGCTCCCCCGAGCTCTCATAGCTCGTCTCCCCGAGCTTCTTCCATAGCTCGGCTTCTTCCATAGCTCGACTTTCTCCATAGCTCGGCTTTCTCCATAGCGCGGCTTTCTCCGAGCTTCTGTAGCTCGACTCCCTCGAGCCTCCTGCAGCTCGTCTTTCCCGAGCGATCCCTGATCCGATACTCACCCCGCGGAACCTGGTGCAGGAGAGCCTAGACCTATCGTAATGGCATCATAGGCAAAGAATCATATTGAAAAGTGGTCTAGAACCTAGTACGGCTGCCTGGGATCTGTGCACCTGCTAGATCTCAAGCCACCGAGGAGCTCTCCTAGACGTCGATCCCTTAACAAACAAAATATGGATCCCAACGGCCCCACAACGGCCTGATTCGATTCGTCTCCATATCCTAACAACCCTCGAACCTTCCAGAAGGCGCTCAAGATCCAGGTGACAACCTATAAATATGACACTCCCAAGTTCCCTCAGGTATACGCTCACTCTCACACTCACTCTCCCTCTCTCCCCAGCTGCTCGTCGGTGCTCCCTTCTTTTTCTTGAGCTCCCGATCAGCCGCCCCTGGATAGACTCCCCAGAGAGATCCACCTCCCCGTTTTCTGTTGATCGCTGACTCCACCATCCACTGACTTAAGCGTCGGAGGGTCTTCCGCGAAGGGCCACCCCCAATGCCTTTCGCATGAGGACTTTTGTGCAGGTCCGCCCCAGGAGATCGACCGCGCCCGAGTTGGAGGACGGATCCTGGCGGCAACAGATTAGCGCTAGAGGAAGGGTCTCAAGTCCCATTAAAACTTGAAGGAAGGAGATAAGGACCTCGATCTGGAGTAGATCCTCTCTAATGGCCAATCGAAGAAGAGCAACCTCTGAAGCCCAAGACCAGGCCGCTTCTTAGAGACCTGATCTGGTAAGCAGTGTAGCGCCACAGCCTCCACCAATTGAAACCTCGTCGCCGCCAGCCATCCCGATGACCCAGGACCAATTCGCCTCGCTCGTCCAGCAAGTCCAGGCCCTGACCCACCTGGTCCAGGAGCGCTTCGTGGCTCCTCCCGCTCCGCACCTTCATAAGGAGGCCGCGATTCCTTCTTCGCCGGCGACTTCCTCCTCCGGTCCGCATGAAGCCGCGGACCCCCCACATCGACCCAGAGGGGACAAGCCAGTCCCGCGAGGCAGCTACGACAGGGATCCATCCAGATCCTGATGGGCCCGGACCCCCTCCCCGGTGTCCTCCCACCATGATTCAACATCGTCCCTGCACTCTCCTCGCCCATCTCCTCCTCTTACCATTGAATAGGAGATCCGTCAGCAGATCCAAGAGATGCGTCAGGAGCTGGACGCTGCCAAGCAGGCCCATCCGCCTCAGCCCAAAGCGGAGCAGGGCATCCCTTTCTCCAAAGGGATAATGGAGGAGGTGATTCCCTCCCATGTTAAGCTACCAGCCGTCAAACCCTACCACGGCTCTTCTGACCCGGATGACCATCTCAGCAGTTTTCGATCAATAATGATGTTCCACGGAGCATCCAATGCGATCCTTGGCCGCACTTTTCCCTCCACTCTCAGAGGATCTGCCCGAACCTGGTTCAATGCTTTGAAGCCAGGTTCCATTGATTCATTTGACGAGCTGAGCCATCTTTTTATTGGCCAGTTTGTTAGCAGCCGCCGCCACCGGCGAAGATCTAACTCCCTCTTCAAAGTCAAGCAGAGAGAGGGGGAGTCCTTGAGAAATTATCTTGGTCATTTTAATAAGGCCATGTTGGAGGTGGACCACCTCAACCATGAGGTAGCTATATCCGCCCTGGCGGGGGGAGTCTCAAAGGAAAGCAACTTCTACCTGGCAATGGAAGTCAGCTACCCACCTAACCTCTCTGATATGATGGCCCTGGCGGACAAATACGCTAGGGTCAAAGAGTCACGGAGAGTTGCCCGCGCTAAGTTGGAAAAGAAGAAAGAGCCCAAAGGTCCCGATAGGCACCGACCCGTCCATCGGCCGAGTCCACCTCGTCGCTAAAGAGCTCCCCCATTGCCACTGAGGAATTGCTCCCAGAGCCCGCCCAGGCGATTCGATCGCTACACTCCACTGACCGTGCCCCGAGCGTAGATCCTCATGGAAATAGAACGCCAGCTCCCCCGGCTAGCTCCTCTTCGAGGGAACCCGACCCGAAGAGATCCCACCAAGTACTGCCGCTACCACCGGGAGCACGGCCACGATACTGAAGAATGCTGGCAGCTGAAAAATGAAATCAAGAGGCTGATCCAGCGGGGGCGGCTGAATCAGTTCAGGAGGGCACCTGAGCCAGGACAAGGAGGTGACCGCCAGCCTGAACCTCAACAACCTCCTCCTCCACCAAATTCACCCATGATCGGCCGCATCAACATGATCGAAGAGGCCGACGAATCAAGCCCCAGGAACGATGGTGAAGGATCAGCGCCGAAGAATGCACGGACCGGCGAGCTCTCTTTCTCCGATGATGATCTCCAAGGGATACAGTTCCCCCATGATGACGCATTAGTTGTATCCCTCAATTTAAATAACTATGATGTAAGCCGGATCCTTGTTGATAGTGGAAGTTCGGTGAATGTTCTGTATCTCGATGTGTTTGCCAAGATGAATCTGCTCATGGAGAACCTTCGAGCCGTGGATTCCACCCTAATGGGATTCACGGGCGATGTCATCATCCCGGAAGGGGTCGTCACCCTGACGGTCCGCGCGGGAGCCTGGCCCCTTGTGGCCACTGTCTGCACGGACTTTCTAGTGACCAAGCTTAGGTCCCCATACAATGCGATATTCGGTAGGCCCGGACTGATGTCCCTCAAGGCAGTCGTCTCCATCCCCATTTATCCACGAAATTTCCCACCGGGCAAGGAGTTGGAGTTGTCCGAGGAAGTCAAGCCATGGCTCGGCAATGCTTCGTCACTAGCCTTCAGTCCAGAATGCCGAAGGTTGATGGGCTAGACGCTCAGGAGAACTTCACCGAACAGCGAGGGGAACCAACAGAAGAACTGGAGGAGGTGTCGTTGGATGAGGCTCATCCCGACCAAACCATAAAAATTGGGTCGCAGCTAAAGGGTGAACCTCGGCACAAATTTATCAATTTTCTCCGAAGCAACACTGACATCTTTTCCTGGTCCACCTCTGACATGCCAGTGATCAGCCCCGAGGTTCTCATCCATCGTCTCAATGTGGATGAGATGCACAGGCCCGTCAAGCAGAAGAAGAGGAGCTTTGCCCCGGAACGACAGAAGGCCATTGAAGAAGAAGTAGACAAACTCATCAAGGCGAACTTCGTCCGAGAGGTAAATTATCCAAGCTGGCTATCAAACGTCGTCATGGTGAAGAAGTCGAACGGCAAGTGGAGGATTTGCATCGACTTCACCGACCTTAACAAAGCCTACCCGAAAGACAGCTTCCCTCTTCCCCGGATCGACCAGCTCGTGGACGCCAACTCCGGTCATCAAATGTTGTCATTCATGGACGCTTATTCAGGCTACAATCAGATCTGAATGGCCCCCAAGGACGAAGAGAAGACCGCCTTCATAACTGACCGAGGTACTTTCTGTTACCGTGTCATGCCCTTTGGTCTTAAAAATGGAGGTGCCACCTATCAAAGGCTGGTTAACAAGGTATTCAAGGAGCAAATCGGCCGGAATATGGAGGTGTACGTGGATGACATGCTGGTCAAGAGCAAAGAAGCATCACAGCATGTCGAGGACCTCTCAGAGAGCTTCGCAACACTCTGCAAATGGGATGAGGCTCAATCCAACCAAATGCGCCTTCGGCGTTAACTCCAGGAAGTTTCTCGGCTTCATGGTCTCCCAGCGAGGTATCGAAGCTAACCCCCATAAGATTCAAGCTCTCCAACAAATGGCGCCCCCGACATCTATCAAAGAGGTCCAGCGCCTGACTGGGAGGATAGCGGCTCTCAACCGCTTCATGGCGCGTTCGACCGAGAGATGCCTCCCCTTCTTCAAAACCCTCCGGTCGGCTAAGAACTTCCGATGGACCCCTGAATGCCAGAAATCATTCCAAGATCTCAAGAAATATCTCAGCTCGCCCCCGCTCCTCAGCAGCCCAAGCCCGGGCGAGACCCTGTTCTTATATATGGCTGTTTCAGAAGGCGCCGTCTGTTCGGTACTGGTCAGAGAAGAAGGCAAGGTCCAAAGGCCGATTTACTATGTTAGCAAGCTACTCCACGATGCGGAGACAAGATACAGCAGAATTGAGAAGATGGTGTTGGCCTTGATCACTTCGATTCGGAGCTGTGACCGTACTTCCAAGCACATTCTATGACGGTCCTGACTGACCAACCCATCAAGGCGGTAGTCCACCACCCCGAGACATCAGAAAGAATGACCAAGTGGGCCATCGAGCTGAGCGAGCATGACATCCACTTTCAGCCTCGCCCGGCCATCAAGGCTCAAGTGCTAGCCGACTTCCTCCTCGAGTGCACCATCCCGGAGGATGGTTCCACCCCGGACTCCCCCAAGGAACCAAAATCTGGAGCCCAGTGGCTCCTCCATGTTGACGGTCGTCCAACGCTCATCGCTTCGGTGCGGGCCTGGTTCTTACCAGTCCGGAGGGGGCAACCTTTGAATATGGCATCCGGTTCTCTTTCCCGGCCTCCAACAACGAAGCTGAGTATGAAGCCCTGCTAGCTGGTCTCCGAATTGCCCGCAACCTGAAGGTGGAGAAGCTTAATGCCTTCATCGACTCTCACCTGGTGGCCAGCCATGTACGAGGAGAATTTGAGGCCTGAAAGTCGAACATGGTTCGATATCTTCAAGAGGTGCAGAGCCTGCTCCCCCATTTTTCCGAGTTTGAGATCACTCAGATTCCCAGGTCTGAGAATGCCCGTGCCGACCTACTGTCCCGATTGGCGACCGCGAAGTCAATGGACACCGAACAAAAGTTCCACCTGGAGACCCTGGAGAAACCCAACATCGCGGAAGCCGACCGAATAATGCAAGTCGAAGCCGAACCATCATGGTTCGACCCCATTCTGAAGTACCTCAAAGAAGGGTCGCTTCCATCCGATCGGAGAGAGGCTAGAAAGCTAAAGCTATAGGCCACCTACTACGTGTTGATCGACGATCAGCTCTACAAACGATCTTTCTCCATGCCACTGCTTAGATGCCTCCGCCCATCGGAAGCAGATTATGCTCTCCGTGAAGTGCATGAAGGGATTTGCGGCAACCATCTGGGAAGCCGGTCCCTATGCCACAAGGTGCTACGACAAGGCTACTACTGGCCACTATGCAGAAGGATGCAGACGATCTTGTCCGAGCTTGCGACCCATGCCAGAGACACTCAAGCATTCAGAGACTCCCCTCTGCCAACCTAGTTCCTATATCCTCCGCTTGGCCCTTCGCCAAGTGGGGGATGGATATCCTCAGCCCGTTCCCGCTTGCCACGGGGCAGTGAAAATTTCTATTCGTCGCCATCGACTACTTCACTAAATGGGTCGAGGCGGAGGTGGTTGCGCAAATAACAGAGGCACGGGCCAGAGACTTTGTGTTGAGATCCATCATCTACCGATTCGGCCTCCCACATACTATAATCACTGACAACGCCAAGCAATTCGACAACCCAAAGTTCTGCCAGTTCTATGAAGAACACGGAATCCGTCACCACCTCAGCTCGGTCGGGCATCCGCAAGCCAATGGAGCAGCTGAAGTGACCAACAGGACCCTGCTTCAGGGGATCAAAGCTCGTCTTTCCAGAGCCTGATGCAGGTGGGCGGATGAGTTGCACCATGTCCTATGGGCCTACCGCACCACCCCGAGAGTCCCGATAGGTGAAACCCCATTCCGGCTAGCCTTCGGCACGGAGGCCGTTATCCCTGTAGAGATAGGCCTCCCTTCGCTGCGGGTGGAAAGCTACTCAGAAGAAGCTAGCGACGAACAGCTCCGCACCAATCTCGACCTGATAGAGGAGATCAGAGAAAAGTCCCGGATCATAGTAGCTGCATATCAACAAGGGTGGCCCTCTACCACGCCTCCAGAGTCAGGGGAGAGCCTTCCTGCTCGGCGATCTTGTTCTCCAGAAAGCCTCTGTCTCAAAACCGCTGGAACAAGGAAAACTGGCACCAAACTGGAAAGGTCCATACCAAGTAGCGAAGATTATCAGACCGGGAACCTACAAGCTGCAAGATTTGAACGGAAAGTCCATCCCCCGGACATGAAACTCGGACAATCTCCGTAAGTATTATCAATAGGGTATGTCCTTTATAAGCCCACTTCGATATACTTTACTTATACCTTCCTGTCAGCCCATGTTTTCGTAATTTGCAACACGAATCATCATACTTTATATTGCCGAAGATTGTGAAAAGAAACAGGTGCTGCTCACCAATCCTCGGCACGACCGAGTTATCTATCCGAGCAGCAAATTCTCCAAACCTCGGCTGGGCCGAGCAGCAAATTCTCCGAACCTCAGCTGGGCCGAGCAACAAATTCTCCAAACCTCGGCTGGGCCGAGCAACAAATTCTCGAACCTCGGCTGGGCCGAGCAACAAATTCTCCGAACCTCGGCTGGGCTGAGCAACAAATTCTCCGAACCTTGGCCAAAGCCAAGGACTACACCCTACCGCTCAAAACCTCGGCTAAAGCCAGGGAGCAACCTTGGCTATCAAGCTCTTCGGGCCTACCGAATAACATTCCCGCACCCTGGTCGCATTCGACTGCCGAACCATCGACCGGAGGAGCAAAGTCCTCGTGCCATAGTCACACTCCAGGACATCGTTTGAAGCAGGGTGACTTCTCAAATACCCTATAAATGGGTACGAAAACGAAGGCCTCCTGATACTCCGGAGGAGGTAAAGGGGCTCCTTCTAAAGGATCGCCTAGGTCCGCCACTAGTACGGGCGGAGACCGATGTCCCCCCAGGAAAACTTGTTTCGGATTCGGGCAGCTCATAAGTCCCGACCAACCTAAGTGTCCTCCTAAGCTACGTCTAGATTCGAACGGCTCGCGCGCCCTAATTAAGCCCAACCATGGTCTCACAAGGCCCAGCTCGGACCTAGGTAACCGAAAAAACCAACCCAACATTCGCAAATGCTCCGGGAATAACTGGATACACAGTATGATAAAACTTTGTATTCATTAATTGGAAAGGGAAGGACAACAGCGGCAAAAGAAAGAAAAAGAAGAAGAAGCCCTTGCTAGGGCTCGCTGTCACTCCCGGAAGCTAACAAGTCCCCCAGGCGTTGGGATAGCTCGGCGACTTGCTGTTGGAGTGACTTTTTTCTTCTTTTTTTCCGGTCCGCTACTTGGCATAGAGCCTCGACCTCCCTCATGGTAACATCGATGTATTCCTCAATGACCCTCTCGAGCCGCTGATGGCTCGCGAGGGCCGACGCCAAGCCCAGCCCATCGACTGTAATGGTGGGACGGCCCCCCATCGGATGTAGCAGACCGTTGATCACCGCCCTTAGATCATCAGATGATCGCTCTCCTCCTTGAGAAGCCATGACGAAAACTATTTTAAAACTGAAACAGAGGGGTGGCGAAAACCAGCACCCCCGTCCGTATTTATACTTGTCAGGCGAGTATTTCGATCAGTCGGGCCATAACCACCGACCTATGAGATCTCGCCACGTATCATCGCTTTAATTAGCACCTGCAGAATCCGAAAGGTTGTACCCCATCCTGAGTGAAATCGGTAATGTGGACGGACTGTTCGGGAACCCCCCCTGAACAGAGTACCTCCCAATCTACCGGCCCCCCGTAATAAATGCTCCCAACACTTCCCCAAGCTCTTTTAAGCTGGCCGCCTCTCGGGAAGTGTGAGAAAGAAAGAATTCCAGCGCCCGGCAGTGATTCGTCCCCTCGGGAGGGGTCGTCGTAAATGGAGGGAGTGACCATATATCGCCCGTTCCACCTCGACGCCCCTCACCGAGCGCCGTAGGGACCTAACATTATGACTCATGGTGGCGACTGAGTCACTCTCCGGGCCACAAATCTCCGAACCTCGGCTGGGCCGAGCAACAAATTCTCCGAACCTCGGTTGGGCCGAGCTACAAATTCTCTGAACCTCGGCTGGGCCGAGCACAAATTCTCCGAACTTCGGCAAAGCCGAGCCATAGATATTCAGACTCCAATAGGGTCGAGACACGAATCTCCAAGCTTCGAACCAAGTTGAGGAACGTATTCTACCACCGAACAACCTCTGAACCTCGTCTGGACCAGGGCAGCTTGCAAGCCCCAACCAGTTCGGATAGCGGGATCTCGCCTAAAAACGAACGGGGCGTCCGTGGCCAGCAACAACAACTTGGCACAGGAAATAGAGATTGAGAAACAAAGCAAAACTTTCTTTATTTCATTGCCATCAAAACCATTACAAATGCCTGAGAGGCATTACAAGAGCATTGAAATGCATAAAATAAGACAAGCACAAAACTCGGGCAACTGCTCCAAAGCAGACCTGGGCAACTGTGATGCTCCGCTCCGACCGATGAGCCGGATAAGCCACAAACAGTCAGCTCGCGCCGATAATGGGCGGGCGACATGGACCAATAGTTGTGGCCAGCTTCAGTAAATAATGATATCTCGGTGACCCAACCGAGATATCAGAGTGATTGGAAAGGGTGGAGGGGATATTACCCCAAACCACCCAACCGAGAGGCCCCCGGCGAGTAGGTAGGAAGCCCGCGGCCCTGGCGCTGGAACGCTCTCCCAAACCGAGTGTGTACCGCCCCAACTTGCCCAAACTCAAAGGCAAGGTACCTGCGGGCGGCACACATCCCCCTCCCCATGTGGCAAAAGATTCCCCAGGCGGGCAAGCCCAGAATCCAAACCAGGGGAGGAGGCAAAATTCACGCAACCCATGGGGAGCCGCGTACACTTCCTACCGTACGTCCCCAAAGGAACCACAAAGGTCACACTGGAAGCACATATGTGCGCTCTCCGTGTGATCTCTGCGCCCTCCCTGTGCGCTCTCCATATGATCTCCGGGGCTCATCCCCTAAGGGCGAACCACTCTCCAGTGGCTCCTTCGTCGCCCCAACTGTCCGGAGGCGAAGGCCATGAAAGGAAAGCTCGACCCTCCCACTCGCGATGCCAGAGAAAAGCATGGTAGAAACTCCAAAGGGGAGGAAACTTTGAGGATGGCCTAACACGACCCCTCTTCCCCCTTCTTATAGGCAAAAAATAAGTCGGGAATAGCTATCAAGGCCGAAAGCCCCGAGATTCAAACACCTGGCCCATGCCTCCACGTGGCCTCCCAGGATGGAAGCGCCCCATGCGCGCCGAGCCCATCGCCTGAACCATGACGCATGCAAAGATTTCTTTTGATCCTGAATCATGGTTATTAAACGCAGAGAATCGTCCACTGATCTTACGAAAACTGACAGGTTCAGGAGATCGTCCTACGAAAGTAACATCCTCCAATGGTAGACGGATGCGTGCGTTGTACGTCAAACGACCTGCATGGAAAAAGACCCATGCCATAAAAGCCTTCCGAAAAGCGCCGGAGCAGCTTTTTGCTCCCCACAGAGCCGTATCATCAACCCCGATGAAATAAAAACCAATTTACCTGTGGACGGCAGAGCGCTGGCAGGGCAGCAAAAAGCATGAAAACCGATTATTCGTCAAGGAAGTCGATCGCTCGAAAACTTGTGCAACAAAATTGAACATCTCAAAACAAAAATGAACGCGAAGGCTACGCAAACCATTCTTTCATTCACCGAAAAAGGAAGTGACAAAAGAAACGAAAAATACATCAGCCCTCACAGGGGCTCACCGTTATATCCAGAAACCGCCGACCGTTCTCTCTGATCCGCCGCAGGGCTACCTACCTGCCATTGGAGAGACGCCGCGCGCCTCTCTAAGCGGTCATTAACCGCACGGAGGTGCATAATCTCCCTGGTAGAGGCGATCACATATTGTTCGGTCGCCTCCCAAAGTCGTTGTCGACTCACCAACAAGGAGGCCAGGACCTCCCCATCGACGACGGTCTGAGTACGACTCTACGAGCCCCCCCCCCCAGCGAGTGTTGGCACCGTCGGCTGGTGCTCGGTCGACCTTCCGCCATCCTTAGAAGCCATTCTATCAGCGCAAGCTCGTATCAAGCTAGCAAATGTCGTTGAATGAAATGGACAACGATAGCCGGACCCCCCATCGGTATTCAAACCGATCCAAGCAGAAATCTACCTGCTCCAGCCATCGGCCCTCGAGCCACCAACATAAAATCCCGCCACATGTCACCACTTCGGTAACCACTCTCATACGTCGGCCCTAGCCGACCTACTTCATACGTCGGCCCTAGCCGACCTACTTGCCGTCGGCCCTAGCCGACCTACCTCACCCATCGGCCCTAGCCGACTTATTTCGTCCGTCGGCCCTAGCCGACCTACTTCACGGGGCCCTAGACGACCTACTTTACTGTCGGCCCTAGCCTACCTACCTCACCCATCGGCCCTAGCCGACTTATTTCATCTGTCAGCCCTAGCCGACCTACCCTATCCGTTGGCCTTAACCGACTTTTTCATTTCTCAAGTTTTAATTAATCTAAATCTGCATCGCTCAAATGTGAACCAAACTTGATCGTTTTTGGCTCACCAGTCAAGGCCATCGCCCCGCCTTGGACCCAGCCAATGCGTTCCCTCGACCTTGAGATAAAGACGACCAAACGGCGCCACAAGCCATAGGTCGCTTGCGATTGGGATGAAATTTGGAGCGAAGGACGCCCAAGAAAAGCACTCAAATGGAAGCGAAAGGTTCATTCATTAAAGAACATCAGGCAGAGTTACAGCTAGGGAAGCAAAACTTAGGAGTGACTTTTAAAGGCTGGGAACCGCGTCGTTCCAGGAGAACCCCCAATTACGTCTGTAGAGGCATGGCTTGATTCGCCCTTCTCGAATATCTTAGCCTCCTCGGTGACAGTCTGCGATCGTCCTCCAGAAGCTGCGGCCTCGCTGGGACTTGGGGCGGCACCAAGATCGGTATCCGAGGCGTCGATGTACTCATCCTCTTCTTTGCCCCCGGAGTCACCGACATCAGGAGCTTCAGCATCCAGGAAAGAGAGATCTCATTCTGGATGCTCGCTGGATATTTGTCTTTGCATTCTTCCACTCCAAGTTGGAAGGCGTCGGCACCAATTACGTCCTGTTCGCCCTTGAGCATGGCGAGTTGCATCTCAGCCTCGGCCATTTGACTCCGCAATAGGACAACTTGCCTCTCAGCTTCTGTGACCTGAGCCGCAGAAAAACAGCTTGCTCCTCGAACTCGCGGCCCGTGCCTCGAGTTCCGAACTCCTACTTCGGCTAGATGCAAGCTCACCTTGCAAGGCCCGATTGTCCAGCCCTAATTTTGCCATCTGCAAAGTCGGAATCAGTCGGCACGAGGAACCAACAAAGGAAGCTAAAAAAGGGGGAAATAAGATCGTACCTCCTCCTCTTGTCGGGCCAACCTTTTGGTCAGCTCCTCGGCCTCACCCCTGGCCCTTGCTTTATCGGCCCTAACCAACTCGACCCTCTTGGAGAGCGTTAATTCTCAACTACTTGTCTTCGACCTCTCCCCGGGCTTGGGATAGCTCGTCACTCAGCCGGGCTATCATCCCTTCATGCCATTTAGCGCTGACTCTCAAGTCAGCAACTTCGCCATCGCACCACTGCAGCTTCTCCTCTACTTCATTGAGCATTCTGGCCAGGCATTTTCTCTCGTCGGCAACCTCCTTCCCCAGCCGGCCTAGACTCTCGTTATGTTCCCGCTGCATCGCCGCCACTTCCTCAGAATGCTTTGACTTAACTCGAGCCAACTCCAAGCACGCTTCGTCGTTCTTCGCCAGGAGCCCCTGCAACTCCTCCGCTTTACGTTTTTGCTTAGACGCTTCAGCTAGAGCGGCCTGATATGACGCTTCCATCCCAGCCAAGCTTTTGTTGCTAATGGCCAGGAGTTCCTCGAACTTCTCGGATGCCTCCACGTGATCGGAGTTCGGCGCTGGCTCTCCTGGCCTGAACACTGGCCCCCGTCGCCAAACTCAAACGCCAACACATCGCCCGAGAAAGCAAAACACTCTGCAGGATAAAAATGAGTAAGAATATGCGATCAAGCCAACCGAAAAGTATCCACCACCCAAGAATGATGACACATCCGAGAGGTGTAGGCCCGTGTCATCTTCATAAGGGTCAATTGTCAATATCGGGAAGAAGATGGACACTTTCGGCCCCATCCTGCTGCCCAACGCGGCATCAACCAACTCCAAGTCCGCAAACTTATCCATCGAGGGATCCACACCCGGGTACAGGGCCGACCTCATTAAAGCAGAAAACACCTCCTCCACGCCCATGTTTGAGCTACTGGGCTGGCCGTCTCCACCCGAGGAATCAACCCGGGCGACCTCCGATTGAGAAGCCTTCAACTTCCCAGCCTCTTCTATCAGAATTCTAGCTTGGCTTCTTCGGACAATTCGGCCAACCCAAGCGCCAACCTCCCCAAAATCCTTTTTGAAGGAGCCTCCATCGCGAGGACTCTCATCTCGCTGCGCTTCCTCTCCCAACCCGTCTCCTTCGGTCACAGTCACTTGCCTCTCCTCTACAGGCTCTGCCGAAACTTCCATCCGACTTGCTTCTCAAACCGCTGCAGGCGACCCAACGTCGCTACCCCCGACTCTCCCGCAAGAGGCCCAAGAGGGAGCTCCTCCCGAACCTCACCAACGGTGGCTGCTCCTTCTTGCTCTCCTACTAGGGCCGGGAGTAATCCCGCGTTGGGGAAAGCCCCCAGAAACGACAACTTCCACCGAATCCGTCACCGGTCATCTTTCAAAGGGGATGCGGCCGGAGGAGCCAATGGATCTCATCCGAGCTATCCGATAGTTCCACCACAGGGGGACAAGGGATCTCAGCTGTCCTCCTCAAATCCTCCTTCGCTCCTGATGCTCCCGTCGTGGTCATTCGGCATCCGGCGAGCATCTTACAGAAGTATGGGCCCTCTTCTCGGGCCTACTTCTCTCTGCACCGCTGCTCTCCCCTGGGTGCTTGCCTCTCTTCCTCTTGACAAGGCTTGACAGCGCAGACCTCTTGGCTGCAAGAGCGAAAGTATGCAACAAAATCCAAACACGTTCGCCTGGATAACAAACGGCAGAGAAAACAAAAGAGAGAACTCACCTTGCGGGTCCAGAGGACTAAGCCCGGCCGCAAAAAGAGCGCCCTCTAACAGCAAATCGTTGGCCGAGAACACCTGGCCATTGCAGAGGATATCCAAATCTTTCTCCTCCCGCTCGGACAAAACTAGGATGCGTCTCCACATCCTGAACAAAATTTCTCCATCTCCGAGAAAGTCGGAACCAATGTTCCCCTCGGCAATGACGAATCGACTCTTCCATCCCTTTATGGAGGACGGCTTATCCACAATCGTATTGAAGGACCTCCGAGGTCCGATGTAAGGCCACTCTGATTTCCTCCCGGGTATTAGATGATAGCAGGTGCGGAAAAGAGGGAGAGTGGCGACGATCTGAATCTGATGGCACATTGAGATAAATCCAATAATACTCCGCCAACTATTTGGGGCCACCATCGCCGGACAGATGTTGTAGTGTGTCATGATTTCCTTCACCAAGGGATGAAGAGGAAACCGGAGGCCTGCCTTCAAGCTGTCTTCGTAGATGAAGACCCCATGCTCCAGATCTCGCGAGACCCTATGCTCAGGTCCCGGCAATTGCAGAACGACGTCTGGGGGTTACCATACCTCTGATGAATCTTTCCCACATCCTCAGCAATGATCTCCGTAGCTACGTCGTCGGGGCTCATCGTCATCCTAGCCGGAAAAAGCACCAGGCGAAATGGCAAACGTTGCAGAGGATGGAACTCTCCAGGTAACAGAATGAGAGGATGTTGCAAACAAATACAGCGCTGCTATCGCTTTGCTTCCCCCCTAAGGAAGCCATCTTGAGAAGATGAGGCATTTCGCCCGAGGCATCCAGAACCGCCTCGATAAACGCTGCGTTAATTGGAATTTGCTACATGGCATTTCCCAACCGTCACCCCCGGAGGAGCCTTACCTACGAAGGCATGATGACCTTGCTACATTAATTAAGGCATCATTGCGCAGGCAATCCGATACGCGCACCCAAATGCAGGTCACACCACCAAGGCCTATACTCCCTACGCCCGAACCTACGCTTCGAACTAGGGAGTGGAGGGCATGTGTTGGGGGGCAAAATCATCATTGCATCAATATTCGTGCGAGAAGGCTAAGACCGACCCCATCCCTCCGCCCGCCATAATGTCCCCGAGCTTCCCATAGCTCGGCTCCCCCGAGCTCCCATAGCTTGGTTCCCCGAGCTCCCATAGCTCGTCTCCCCAAGCTTCCCATAGCTCGGCTTCCCCGAGCTCCCATAGCTCGGTTCTCCCGAGCTCCCATAGCTCGTCTCCCCGAGCTTCCCATAGCTCGGCTCCCTGAGCTTCTTCCATAGCTCGATTTCTTCCATAGCTCAGCTTTCTCCATAGCTCGGCTTCCCTAGCGTGGCTTTCTCCGAGCTTCCATAGCTCGACTCCTCGAGCCTCCCGGCCCGTCTTCTGAGCGATCCCTGATCCGATACTCACCTCCGCGGAACCTGGCACGGAGAGCCTAGACCTATCGTAACAACATCCTAGGCAAGGAATCATGTTGAGAAGTGGTCTAGAACCTATCAACGGCTACCTGGGACCTGCACCTACCAGATCTCAAGCCATCAAGGAGCTCTCCTAGCCGTCGATCCCTTAACAAACAAGATACGGATCCCAACGGTCCCACAATGGCCTGATTCGATCCGTCTCCGTATCCTAACAACCTCGAACCTTCCAGAAGGTGCTCAAGATCTAGGTGACAGCCTATAAATATCACACTCCCAGATTCCCTCAGGTATGCGCTCACTCTCAAACTCACTCTCCTCTCTCCTGCTGCTCGTCGGTGCTCCACCCAGAGCTCCCGATTGGCCGCCCCTGGAGAGACTCCCCAGAGACATCCACCTCCCCATTTTCTGATTGATCGCCGATTTTCCACCCACTGACTTGAGCGTCGGAGGGTCTTCCGCGGAGGGCCACCCCCAATGCCTCTCGCGTGAGGACTTTTGTGCAGGTCCGCCCCTGGAGATCGATTGCGCCCGAGTTGGAGGACGGATCCCGGCGGCAACACTCATTACTACACCCAAGTTCAAAATTATCATTGACCCTTAAGTTGGTATATTTTCAAAAAAGAAATACAATATTTTCTTGCAGGATTAATATTAATCAACTGGATTTTTATGCAAATTCATTTTGAAAAATAAAGTGCTTTAGAAATAAATCTTCCCACTTTAGGCTGAAATCTCAAGTTTCGGAGCATGATCTACACTTTGATAGGATAATTATTTTATCTGTTTCTCTCTCTAAAAGTTGCCATATCCTTGCATCATTCTAAGAGTATGCATTCACAAAAATGTATAAAAGATCAATTGTTGCACATACATTTAAAATTTATATATGATAAACTTATAACTAGTGTCTTATGACAGATTAAGAGAAGAATATCGAACTAGTTATTTATCATGAATTATTGAGAAAATATGAGATTTAAAGGAATGCATTACATTAGTTTTTGAGAAATTTAATACCTTTAACTTTAGAGCTATCACAGGTAACGATATATGTTAGTATTTGATATATATGTCTTTTATCTTTCCTTTTCTTTTTTTGATTTTCATTCAAAAATGAGAAGAGTGTAAGTCTCATTAAGGAGGAAAGAAGGACAACAAGAGAACAAGGAGGTCTCAAGTATCAAGAGAGGAAGAAAGGAAGGAAAAAATAATCCAAGATTTGAAGAAGAGAAGTAACAATGTGAGCAATAGTGTCCCAGCATAGTTTTGAGGTAAGTCAAGTTCTCTAATTTCCCTAGAAAAGTACTTTGATGGATGAAGATTATGGGCTGATACTAGATTATTAAGGAAGAATCTATTAACTAAATAAAAAATGTAAATAACATAAAAAATAATTAGTATCGTTGAAAGTCATTATGAACTTCCTAAAAATTAGGGATTAGTTTTTTTATTTTAACAAATTTTATCCTTAGTAATAAGGATTAGCTTTAATCCCAACAACCTTTCCTTTTAATAGTAAGGATTAGTTTTTAATCCTTGTAGGATATGAATTCTAATCTTTATAGGACATGCTTGATCTTTTCTTCATATAAGCATATATAACCCTAGCCTCAGCTATCATCATCATCAAGCATTATAAGTGAGAGCCTAAGGAAAGAGATGAAAAATCCTAAAAATGTGTTTTAGTTTTGTTGGGTATACGTGAGCCTAAGACATTATTATTATAAGGGTATGTATTTGTAGCTCAACATGATTAAAGAATTTCTAGTAATTCACAATGCTTCAATGCAAAGCATTTAGACTTCTATTTTCGGTAATTCTACAGGTGAATCATCGTGGTTGATGCTATAACCTCGATGTGGTAGAGTTTTTATATAATTCATAGTGCTTTAGTGTAAACATTTGAACTTTTATTTTTCTTTTTTTTTTGGTGATTCAATTGGTGAATCATTATGGTTGATGCCATACCATATATCCTACTACCCAAAAATGGTTTAAATCTAATGAATCCTAGCAGAGCCTCTGGAACCAATGGCGGCTATTATGAGGGAGAAAAGAGAAGGAATGGATGGAAAAGAAGCTGGACTATCAATTGAGAAGGATCTTAACTAAGGAAGACATGCAAGCTCAAAACTATCATTGGCCTCACTGTTTCTCAACTTGCCATCCTTCACAAGCACCACTAGATTTGATATGCTTAGGCTTATGGCAACATCGCCTAGCTCCTTCAACTCTATCATGTTGATTGTGCTTTCTTCTAAGTGGAGCACATAATCAAAGAGTAGATTTACCTTTACTCTCTTCCAATTAAAAAGCACCAGATCATGGATACTAATCTCAGCTCCTAGCTAAAGGATGGAACTACTTACTGTCCTTTCCTATTATCAAAGATCAAACCCAATTTTCTATTATACATGCACCATTAAGTAAGAGCAAATCAATTGCTAGATGGCACATATGCCTACGTACAATCAACACTATTTCTTTTTGAACAAACGACACATGTTTAGCCACTATTAGCAATATGGTTATTTGAGAATATTTGAATTTCTTAAAGAAAAATTCATATTTGTTGTAAAAAGCTATTATGGTGTTTTCATCTTCCTCAAGAGCCATCTTCATGATGGTTCCTATTAAGGATAAGCCAAGCAAGAGCACATGGATCTTCCTTAAACCATTAACTATAAATCTATAATTGTGAGAATGTGTTAGGCGACCTATCAAGGATTGTCAATGAATATTCTTAGAGTGTTCAACAGTAGTCATTTATTTAGTAATAACAACTTTGGTAATGTTATTATGAAGTTTACAATGTGGAGCATTGAAAGTCATTACAAACTTACTAAAAATTAGGGATTAGTACTTTATTTTAATAATTTTTATCCTTTAATAATAAGGATTAGCTTATTCCCAACAACCTTCTCCTTTAGTAGTAAGGATTAGTTTTTAATCCTTTTAGGATATGTATTCTAATTTGTGTAGAATGTGATTGATTTTTTTCTCTGTACAAGCATATATAACCCTGACATCAAAATATCATCATCATTAGACATCAGTAGTGAGAGCCTAAAGAGAGAAATAAAGAATCCTATAGATATATTCTAGTTCTCCCAGGTGTACATGGGCCTAGAGCATTATTATCATCAAGATATATGTGAAAAAAAAGCTAAGAGAGAAAGAGGAGCTACTTTTTTCTAAGTACATGGGTATCAATATAAACAACATATAAAGCTACTGTTGTAAACAACACCATCATTTGGTTCCAAGCCTCTACATGAAATCTAATTAAGATGGCCAACTAAGAGGCCTTTTATAGCAGTTTATTGCTTCCTATCATTTGCATCTTTACAAATAGCAAACCTAGATAACATTTTATGAAAAAGAATAAATTGTTGTATTTTGATCAAAGAGGATTACCGGCTCAACATGGAATATAATAATCAAAGTAGGTTCCAAAGTATGTTCTAAACTTTTAAAGGCCTTAACTTGCCCGTACAATGCCCAATTTTTTTTTTTTTTTTTGTAGTTTGGGTAACTTTTCAAACTTTATGACGTAATGCTACCCTTACAACAAACCAAACAATTAGACCAAATAACATTGTTTAGACCTTAAAATATGTTGATTATAAAAAGAATTTCCTTTTCAAGAAAGATTTTGATTAGATGTAGAATTTTAGAAGAATTAGGCAAAGTAAATGGAGAGAAATCAATGTAGAAGTTGAGTTTTATTTCTCTTATAGAATTTTAGAATTTTGTAATTTCTTCATTAGTCATGACTATTTTGGGAAAGTTTTCTCCTATTTTAACTCAAAGAAGAATCCAAGCTTGAATTGGGCAAGATGGACTCAATAATATTAATATAAACTTTATAATTTAGTTTATAATTTACTACTAAAAAAAGGACCTAGATCCTATTTTCATCACTTTTTAATCTTTAAAATTTTTTGTTAATAAATTCAAGTTGAGAATATTAGAAAAATTTCTTCCTTTTCCTTGATCAAATCAATTTGGATCTTTTTACTTAACCTATGGTCATTTCTTATAGATATGTTGTTGTTAGAGCAGTCACTAAATTGTATAATAGTTTTTTCATGTTTCCATCATCCAAATCACTAGCCAAAATGTATTACTTGATTTTCTTACTTTCAAATCCTTGCTAGGCTAGGCTAAAGATCTAAATTTAATCGAATCTAATCCATATATCCTATGATTAGCCAGTGATCAATCTTAAAAAAACTCTTGTTGTAGTAATGCGTTAGGTCTACTTTGATACTACTTACAACGATCTAGAACTTTACTAAAAATAGCTAGTTAGAAAGGATTGTTTGGATTCATTAGCCTATTTAAGCAACCAAGATCCTTCAAGCACATAACCATTTTGAGAGACAAATAAAGCTAGCATGTGCCCTTGCATGTAATTTCTAATATATTATAATTTTTATTCTTTTATATCTATCTTTGATTCTTGTCCAGTGATCTTCAATTGATTTGTGTCATCCAAGGCTTGGTAATTAGATTGTGTCGAATCAAATTGTGTCCCCAACTATCATTCGTGATGACTTTTAAATAATCAATGTGGCCATTCCAAATTTTTCCCTTTTTTTCTTGAAAGCAAGAGCAAGGAATTGCAAAATGGTTGTGGTTAAGACAAAAAGAATATTGTAGATAAGCTTTAGAGGTTTGGAGGTCTTAGGATTGGATAAATTAGAAGATGACGCATGAAAGAGAGGTGGGTAAACATTTTTCAATCTGAATTTTAAATGTTTGTGAAAATAGCCATCCACATGGAGCTGCCTAATGAGCAAGCTATTTGTGAAGCCAGCTCATACTTGTCCCATAATTCAGCTTAATGTTGTCTCATTTGATAGAAAAACAAATGAACTAGAACTAGGCTTACCTTGCCCTTGCCCGTGGGCTTGATTAAACTTTAATTCTGAGTAAAAAATAATATATCATATATTATTTTAACATTAGTTTGCTTAATTTTTTAAATCTGCTTTTTTAGATTAACATAATTTATATAAAAGAGAATATGTTTTAAATATAAAATTATGATAGTGGAGATTATTGTCTTAAAGTATATAAAAGAAAGTCTAAAAGATATCGAGAACCTGCCAAGTCTTTTGAGGGCTGCTTGTATGTTTGTGCCGTTTATCCATAGAATATTCCATCTATAGGTTATGGTGAGAGGTTAGCAGCAAAAGCAAATAATTCCTTCTTGTTGAGAAAACTCTTGATCATAGAATCCCAAAATCATGGAATGCAGGAAATCACCTTGTACGTATATGGAATCTGACCTCTATTTTTACAGATAAAATGATCCGAGGACTTCCCTAATTGAATTGTATTCTTCTCTCATAATGCTGTGATTCATCTGAATTCAAGTCATTAATTTGGTTGCTCTGGAGGATAATATATACAGGCATCCAAATGAGCCCTAAAAATTTCCAAAATGAACCCCCCTCCAAAAGAGCCCTAAATGAATAGTTCACGAATAGCTTGGATTCAGCTTACAGTTAAATGAATTGGATCAAGCTCGCCCCCTACATCCACATCCACATTGTTCTTTGAGCTTACATATATCATGTTTGAATTTGCAAACGCACATAGCAAATCATCTTGTAACTTCGCAAAGAAAAGTTGAAAAGAAAAAAGAAACATGAATCATTTAGGTCTACTCTAATTCATAGTGTTCTCATAGCTTGGTATAGTCTTCTTTTTCCACCCTCCCTTGCAAAAGGGAGTCGACTACCATACAACATTGTGTTTATTTAAACTGATATTTTTCTTTTCTTTTTTTTTTTTTTCTGTTGGCCCAGATGGCAACCCAAGAGGGGGGTGAATTGGGTTCTTAAAAATTTAACATTTAAAACAATTAGCTTTCACTACAAGAAAATACTGAAATAGCGATGCAAATTTAGCGACGCAATTATGCGTCGCTAAATTGCGACCACTTTGCGACGCCTCTGTGACAACAAATATTGCAACGGCCTTAGCGACGCATTAGCGACTCAATTAACCAGAAAATAAAAAAAATTAATTTTTATTTAGCGATGCAAATAATGCGTCACAATATTTTTAAATTAATTTTTTATAAAATATAAATATCGGAAAAAAAATATTGCGATGCAACACAGTGCGTCGCAATATTTTAAAAGAATTAAATATGTTAAATAGCGATGCATTAGCGATGCAGTAAACCAGAAAATTAGAAAAAATTATTTTTAATTTAGCGATGCACCAATTGCGTCGCAAATAATTTAAATTAAATTAAATTTTATAAAATATAAATATTAGAAAAAAATATTGCGATGCAAATCAGTGCATCGCAATGTTTTTAAAAAAATTAAATATATTAAATAGCGACGCATTAGCGACGCAATAAACCAAAAAATTAAAAAAATATTTTTAATTTAGCGACGCACCAATTGCGTCGCAAATAATTTAAATGAAATTGAATTTTATAAAGTATAAATATTAGAAAAAAATATTGCGATGCAACTCAATGCGTCGCAATGTTTTAAAAAAAATTAAATATATTAAATAGCGACGCATTAGCGACCAATAAACCAGAAAATTAGAAAAATTATTTTTAAATTTAGCGACGCAATAACTGCATCGCAATTATTTTAAATAAAATTAAAGTTTATAAAGTATAAATATGAGAAAAAATAATTGTGACGTAAAACAGTGCGTTGCAATGTTTTTAAAAAATTAATTATGTTAAATAACGATGCATTAGCGACGCAATAAACCAAAAAATTAATTAGAAAAATTATGTTTTAATTTAGCGACGCACTTGTTGCATCGTAATTATTATAAATAAAATTAATTTTTATATAATATAATTATCATATTAAAAAATTATGATGCAACCCTTTGCATCGCAATGTATTTAAAAAAATTAATTATGTTAAATAGTGATCGGTCCAAAATCGATCGTGACCGATCGGAATAAGGGCTTGGATCGATCGCAACCCTCGGATCATCGCCGATCGGACCGATCGCCACGGTTCGAGATCGGTCGTGGCCGATCGGGATCAGGGCTTGGATCGATCGCAATCGTCGGATCGTCAGCGATCTCGGACCGATCGCATCGATCTGGGATCGGTCATGGCCGATCGGGATGAGGGCTTGGATCGATCGCAACCGTCGGATCGTTGCCGATCAGACCGATCGCCACGGTCTGAGATCGATCGTGGCCGATCGAGATCATGGCTTGGATCGATCGCAACCGTAGGATTGTCACCTATCGGATCGATCGTGACGGTCTGAGATCATTGATCGCCGACCGGGATCGATTAGGGCTTCGATCGATGGCAACCGTTGGATCGATGCTGATCGGTGCTATCGCCACGGTCCGAGATCGATCATGGACGATCGGGATTAGGGCTTGGATCGATTGCAACCATCGGATCATCGCCGATCGGACCGATCACCACGGTCCGAGATCAGTCGTGGCCAATCGGGATCAGGGCTTGGTTCAATCGCAACCATCAGTTCGTCAGCGATCTCGGACTGATCGCAACGGTCCGAGATCGGTCGTGGCCGATCGAGATCAGGGCTTGGATCGATCGCAATCGTCGGATCATCGCCGATCAGATCGATCGCCATGGGTCTGAGATCGATCGTGGCGGATCAGGATCAGGGCTTGGAGCGATGGCAACCGTCGGATCGTCACCGATCGGACCGATCGCCACGGTCCGAGATCAGTTGTGGCCAATCGGGATCACGGCTTGGATCGATCGCAACCGTCGGATTATCGCCAATCGGATCGATTATGATAGTCCGAGATCGTTGATCGCCGATCGGGATCGATCAGGGCTTCTATCGATGGCAACCGTCGGATCGACGCCGATCGGTGCGATCGCCACGGTCCGAGATCGGTCATGGATGATCGGGATCAGGCTTGGATCGATCGCAACCGTCGGATCATCACCGATTGGACCGATCGCCACGGTCCGAGATCAGTCATGGTCGATCGGGATCAGGGCTTGGTTCGATTGCAACCGTCGGTTCGTCAGCGATCTCGGACTGATTGCAACGGTCCGGGATCGGTCGTGGCCGATCGGGATCAGGGCTTGGATCGATCGCAATCGTTGGATCGTCGCCGATCGGATCGATCGCCGTGGTCTGAGATCGGTTGTGGCGGATCAGGATTAGGGCTTGGAGCGATGGCAACCATCGGATCGACGCCGATCGGTCCGATCGCCACGGTCCTAGATCGGTCGTGGACGATCGGGATCAATGCTTGGATCGATCGCAACCGTCGGATCGCCAGCGATCTTGGACCGATTGCAACGGTCCGGGATCGGTCATGGCCGATCGGGATCAGGGCTTGGATCGATTGCAACCGTCGGATCGCTAGCGATCTTGGACCGATCACAACGGTCCGGGATCGGTCATGGCCGATCATGATCAGGGCTTGGATCGATTGCAACAGTCAGATCGTTGCCGATCAGACCGATCACCACGGTCCGAGATCGGTCATGGCCGATCGGGATCAGGGCTTGGATCGATTGCAACCGTCGGATCGCCAGCGATCTTGGACCGATCGCAACGGTCCGGGATCGGTCGTGGCCGATCGGGATCAGGGCTTGGATCGATTGCAATCGTCGGATCGTCGCCGATCGGATTGATCGCCGTGGTCCGAGATCGATCGTGGCAGATCAGGATCAGGGCTTGGAGCGATGGCAACCATCGGATCGATGCCGATCGATCCGATCGCCATGGTCCTAGATCGGTCGTGGACGATCGGGATTAGTGCTTGGATCGATCGCAACCGTCGGATCGCCAGTGATCTTGGACCGATCGCAACGGTCCAGGATCGGTCGTGGCCGATCGGGATCAGGGCTTGGATCGATTGCAACCATCGGATCGCCAGCGATCTTGGACCGATCGCAACGGTCCGGGATCGGTCGTGGCCGATCGGGATCAGGGCTTGGATCGATCGCAACCGTCAGATCATTGCCGATCGGACCGATCGCCACGGTCCGAGATCGGTCATGGTCGATCGGGATCATGGCTTCGATCGATTGCAACCGTCGGATCGTCACCGATCTCGGACGGATTGCAACGGTCCGAGATAAGTCGTGGCCGATCGGGATCACGGCTTGGATCGATCGCAACCGTCGGATCGTCGCCGACCGGGATCAATCATGGCTTGGATCGATCGTAACCGTCACATACTCGCCGACCGGATCGATCATGGCTTGGATCGATCGCAACCGTCGATCATCGCCGATCCGATCGATCGCCACGGTCCGAGATAGGTCGTCGCCGACCGGGATCGATCATGGCTTGGATCGATCGCAACCGTCGGATCATTTATAATTACTCAAAAAAAAAGTTATGAAAAAGTTTAAAAAAATATTAAACAATTATTGCGATGCCGTAGCGATGCATTTTAGAAAAAAAAATAAACAAATATTGTGACGCAATGTGTGCGTCGTAATTATTTTTAGTAAATATAATTTTTATCAGTATTAATAAATAAAAAATATATATTGCGATGCATAATTTGCATCGTAATATTTTTTAAATAAATATATCTAATTAAAATATTAAAAAATTATTACGACGCAATAAGGCATCGCAATTATTATCGTAAATTAAAATATTATCATTAATAAATATTAAAAATTTTGCGACGCCGTAGTGACACACATTTAGAAAAAAATAAATAAATATTGTGACGCAATGTATGCGTCGCAATTATTTTTAGTAAATATAAATTTTTTTAGTATAAATTTCTTCTTCGGCCACGGCCGCTGCCGTGGCCAGCAGGGGCCTGGCCACGGTGGCCAGGCCACTATCACAAAAAAAAAAAACATTTCGTAACAGGGGGGAACCCCCCGCCCCCCCCCCCCCCCTTTTTTTCTTCTCCGGCCACGGCTGCTGCCATAGCCAGGCCACTGTAACATTAAAAAAAAATTTGGTAACGGGGGGGGGGGAACCCCCTCGCCCCCCCCCCCCCCCCCCCTTTTTTTTCTTCCGGCCACGGCCGTGGCCGCGGCCGGACAAGGCGGCCACGGCCGCTGCCGTGGCCAGCAGTGCCTGGCCACGGTGGCCAGGCCACTGTCAAAAAAAAAAAAAAAAAAAATTGTAACAGGGGGGGGGAAACCCCCCCCCCCCCATTTTGTCTTCTCCGGCCACGGCCGTGGCTGCGGCCGGACAAGGCGGCCACGGCCGCTGTCGTGGCCGGCAGTGGCCTGGCCACGATGGCCAGGCCACTGTCACAAAAAAAAAAAAATTGTAACAGGGGTGGGGGTGGGGAAACCCTCCCCCCCCCATTTTATCTTCTCTGGCCACTGCCGCTGCCGTGGTCGCCTGTGGCCTGGCCACCCTATCAAAAATTAAAAAAAATGGTAACAGGGGCCCCCCCTTTTGTCTTCTCCGGCCACGGCCACGGTGGCCAGACCGCAGTCCAAAAAAAAAAATAGTTAGGGGGGCCACGGAGCTCTTTGGATAGACTGATTGTTATGTCTTGATTATGCAATAATATTTGTAATGCTAGATAGAAAGTCTTGTTGTATTATTATTTAATTTGCATAATGTTTATGCAATAATTAATTTAAGCAGAATGTTTATGCAATAATATTTGTGCATTTGTACTTATTTACAATTGTTATGTCTTGATTATTTATATTCTGCTGCAAACTGAATGATGCATTAAATTATGTAATGCTAAATAAAAAGTCTTGTTGTAATATTATTTAATTTCCAGCAACAAATTAGTAGTTTCAATGATTTACATTTTAGTCTTCACAAACATTGTATTCAATACAATAATCTTAAAAAGTTAGTGATTACATGTATAATTCACAAGAAGTTAAGAATAACAAGCATAAGTTCGATTGTCTTCGGACTTCCATACTATTAATCACAGCACTATAACCTTTAGACCCGTTTGAGAATTTGTAAGCCTTAGTCTTGCAAATTCTCAAATTGTCCTGGTGGATAGTTTGAGAATATTTCTTGCGATATGTTAGTCTGCTATTAATCATCGTTGGGTGAGATTTTGGTTTGTATTTGCTCATACGTTCTCCTAGTGTGGCTTATATACCACACATTTAGGAGAACATATGGGGAAATACTGCCAAAATTTCAATGTAACCGATCGATGATAATTAATAGCAGAATAATATATCACAAAAAATTCTTGAATGGGATAGGGCCTTACCTTAGACATGGAGTGAAGGTGAATTAATTTAAGACACTTGAATGCTTTGCTTGT
>UESW01004699.1:79525-226994 GCA_900491605.1 Calamus simplicifolius
TTACTGGTTTTATGAATTTGTGAGTAGTATCACTCAATCAATTTCAATAATGGCTTTATTTTTTGAATTGGTTGTGAATAGCTTATTAATTTATAGGTAAACGGTCCATGGTCCCCAACCGACAATATTTTCATTAAATGTCTATCGCAATGGCCATTGAAGACCGTAACAACCTCTACTGGCTATTTTGTTAATGGGTACAAATTTCAGATTGAACGATTAGCAGCTTCAAGAGGCACGCAGAACTGGGGCGTGTGTGTTAAAGGAGAAAGTGTTGGAGCAAATATGCAGGATTATTACGGAAAGTTAGTAGAGGTGGTTGAAGTTGAATATCCCGGTTGGCCTATGAAACGAACCGTATTGTTTCGTTGCGATTGGTTCGATCCGACAGTTCCTGTGGGCAAAAGGGTTCATAACGACTACAATTTGGTTGAAGTGAACCATCGACGAAGATTGCAGAAATATGACCCATTCATCCTTGCATCCCAAGCTCAGCAAGTGTTTTACTGCGGATATCCAAGTTTGCGCAACGACAAGCGAGATTGGTGGGCTGTTTCTAAAATCGTCCCACGTTCAACAATCTTATTAGAGGAGAGTTCATCAAGTCAATAGCCGAGTGCCCTGCATTTCAAGAGGATGAGATGGAAATGCATGCAATTGAGGACGACACAAGGGCTCCTGAAACATCACTTAGAGATCCAAATGGTGATGTCCAAGAAATTGCGGATGCAAATGTTCGGTTTCCTTCCGATGATAATGAAACTGAATCGCAGTCCGATACGGCATCGGATGTTGAACCAACATTTCACGAAACAAATGACACCGATTAAACATAGAGGTTTTTTTAAATTCAACTTTATTTTATAAGTGTTAAATTTTTACATAGTCAATCATTAATCGTAATTTAATTGCATGAATCTTTAGTATTTTCAGTATGACGGGCAGAGGTAGATCTACCGACGACATACGGAGTGAGCAGGGACGTAGCCCTGCTGCATCAGATCACATGAGCTTTGGAGATGGAGAGTTCGGATCTCCACACATCGCACAGCCTTCGATCTCTCCAGCAGTCGGCGGTGATCCTGCATTGGTATTACCATCCAGCCGATCGGCACATACCTCCGAGAGTTCTTCCACCATCGGCCGCACCGTACTTCGACTTGATGCTCATGGGCTGTAAGTATATACTAATTAAAAATATATGTTTATGTTTTTAAGTCAATTACTTATAAACATGCATTTTTTTAACAGATTTATTGAGCAGCATCATGTATCCAGCCACATCAGCGCCGTATTTCAGAGGCGTGCAGATCCCAGTGGCTACGATTGGCGCCACGTATCTCCAGCCACGAGGGAGTTTTATTTTTCTGAGTTTCAGGTAAACTTATTAAATACAATTTATCACTGATATAAAATTTCTTAATCTTAATAAATTCTGAAACTAACTGTTTATTTTAATGCAGAAAAAGTTTACGTGGGACCCTGCCAGCCATGATGCCATTAGGGCAGCATGGGAGGCTCTTACGGGACACCGATACTCCGACATGCTTCATCGTTGGAGGTCATCGGGTCAGCGTCCTGCGCATGTGCCAGAGGGTATTTGGCACGAGTGGCAGCAGGCCTGGCAGTCCGATGGCTGGCGCAGGAGGTCATCAGCCAGCACGAACCGTCGATCCGAGAAGGGCGGTCCTGGCATGGGTCTCTCCCGCCATACTTCGGGCTCCATTTCGATTCAGGAGCACAGACGCCGTATGGTAAGAAAACATAAATAATTTAATTACTAATTTAGTTATTTACAAATATTTGTATTAATATCAATTTTTTTATTGTTATAGTCTGAGCAGGAGGGCGGAGATCCTGGTGAGTTTCGTCTATTCAGGGCGACACACACCAGGAGGGACGGTTCCTGGGTCGACACGCGATCACGGAAGGTTGCGGTAAGAAATTAGCTTTATGTAGTATCTGTTTAATTTCTAAAATTTTATTTCGAGAAATTTATTAACTCATTTATTGTTGATTTTATAATTCAAAGACACGAGTCGAGGAGCTTCGCTCCCAGGCATCGCAGGTCGACTCCACTGATGGGGAGACGCCCGTCGAACTCTCAGCAGAGGAGAGTCGGCATGTGTTTTTGGAGGCTGTTGGTGCCCAGCCGCGAGACCGCAGGGTCTATGGTCTGGGCACTAGAGCTTCTTCATATTTTCCCCATCAGGCCTCCAGCTCGCGATTTTCTGGTGATATTCCTGCCGAGCGTTTAGACGACATTCGGAGATCTATTGCGGAGGAGGTTCGGCAGGACGTTCGTCAGGAGGTTCGGCAGGAGGTCGAGCACGAGTTCGAGCAGCGTATGCGAGGCCGGGATCAGGAGCTTGCAGACGTGCGAGATCAGATGCGTCATTTGCAGGATATGGTTAGCCGCTTGTCGCAGGGTCTCCAGCCTCCACGTGATCGCTCAGATTCTTGATGTATTTTTTTTCTTTTTATATGTTGTACATGAAAACTTCAAAATTTTAATATATTAATTATTTTTAGAAATTGAATGATTATTGTTTGGATCAATATGAGTGAAGAATGTTTCTATCAATATTTAAATGTAACAAAATTGTATTAACCATTTTAATTTTTAATATTTTATTTTTTACAAAAATTTAATTAGCGACGCATTAGCGACTGAAATTGCATCGCTAATATTTTTAAAATATTATTATTAAATATTGCGACGCAATGACCTGGCATCGCAATAATTTAAAAAAAATTTAATAGCGACGCATTAGCGACTCAAATTGCATCGCTATATATCTAAAATATTATTATTAAATATTGCAACGCAATGACCTTGCGTCGCAATATTTTTAAAAAAATTTCTTGGCAACGCATTAGCACTCAAATTGCGTCATTATATCTAAAATATTATTATTAAATATATGATGCAACTAAATGCGTCGCAATATTGCGATGCATTGTTGCATCGCAGAGAGTCGCAATATTGCGACGCAATTGCGACAAATTGAGATTGCGACGGACATCTAAGCGATGCCGTCATTGCGTCGCAATAGCATGTTTAGCGACGCATTTGCGACGCATTTAGGCGTCGCAATATTTTTTTCCCCTTGTAGTGTAAGATCTTTGAGGATCTTAATTACCATCACAAAAATATATTAGTGTACTCTCTAACTCTCTATGATATTTGTTATGAAAATAAAGAGAGTAAGGACCTTTTAATGCCTCTACCTTCCTTAGATATACCATGGTAAATGTCAAACTTATTGATGACCAGCTCCACCAATTCTAAGATATTCTTATGAAGGTTCAGACCAAGGAAACTTAGGTTCTTAGAGGAATTCAAGGTCTCTTAGATAAACTCCCTCCTTCCTGGATTGGGTTCACCAAAAGCCTAACCCATAAGCAAAGAGAATATCCTTCAATCAAGTCTTAAACTCCATTAGGATAGAGGATCAATATGAATTTAAGAACTCACAAACCAAAAGGTAAGCTAGAATCAATTTGGTCCAGAACAATTCCAAACCCAAACACCAATCCAACCCTAGCCACAACAACATGAAACTAAAGCCCAAACACTTCAAAACCTCCAAGCCTAAACCTAACCAAGGTCAAGGGTTCAAAGTTAAGTTCTATTTTATCTATGAGAGGAAAAAACCATATTACAAAGAATTGTTACCCTCAGAAAATAGGATCTCAAAAGAAAGGAAAATGAACTCATACATCTTAGGCTCATGTTTGATGCCGAAGACCCTTCCTTTAGGTATAGCTTTAAAACTTTTATAGGCTTGATCACTTCTACTAGTATTGACTAGTGGCTGGATTGAGAAACCAAAGTTCATATATGTTTTGATCACCCCTATTTTACTACTTTTTAGGACTCGAGTGGTGGAAGCATGATTCTTGGAAATGATACATCAGCACAAGTATTAGGTCAAAAATGTACGGACTTGAAGATAACTTCTAACAAAGTCCTAACACTTCATGATGTACTTTGTATACTTCAGGAGTCCACAAAAACTTAATTAATCAGTCTCTCCTAGTCTAGCAAGCTACAAAATAACCCTTTGGTCTATAAAGTTATAACTACCAATTAGGGAAACATTTTCATAGGCCAAAAGTATACCTATGATGACCTTTACAACTTAAATGTACCTTCTTTAAATAATGAATGCTATAAAAATGTTTCTTTTGTTTCTTCATCTAGGGTCATGAATGTACATGATTATTATATGTGATATAAAATACTTGAGGACGTACATTTTGTAGAGTTGACATATGATAAATTTAAATTTTAAAATTTAATATTGATGTAAAATCTAAATGTAAATTGTTTGCTGAATCTAAATATAAACTTTAAAGGTTGAAAGTAATTTTGCAGTACTCAAATTAATGCATAGTAATGTATGTGATTTCTATAAAACTCTAACAAGAAATGATAGCCACTATTTTGTTACCTTTATTAATAATTTCTCATTTAGATTGTACCTTAGAAACTGTTGTAATGAGGTAGCCTACATAAGGACCGTCCATGATTCTAAGGATAGAATACTTGCTGCATGCCTCTCAGGACTAACTTGCCATATTTTTTTAATATTATTTCAATTGTTGCTTATAGAAATTATTTTTGTTTGTCTTTGATCCAATTATTTAGCATACTCTAGTGACAGCAAGAAGGAAACTTTGAGAATATGCAAGGAAGAAGAATGTCCATGAACAATAAATTAAATAAAACGAATGGCAGTTATGCCAAGAAAAGAGATAAAAAAAGATCACAAGAAGGCTAAGATGGATTTGGCTTACAAATCACTAGGCAACCTACCATTTTATGGATAACATAGCAACGAATATTTGTTTTCTAAGTTATCCCAAAAATAGAAAGAAAAAACTTAGAAAACTTGAAGTTGACAAAATATAAAGCAAGCAAAAACATCTGTTCGTGAAGAAATGTATTCAGATCGAAATCTTTGTCGCTGGACAAAAGGAAAAGAAGTGACAACAAGAAATAAAAGTACCTTTGAGGGTATGATAAAGAAGAAGGGAGTGGTGAGATGGTACTCAATGAGAAGGTCCTGTTAGGTGGCACTGATGAGAGAACTCTTGAAGGAGTGTGAACTTTGGGTACAGCACTGTCGGAGTGTGAACTTTGGGTGCAGCACTGTCCTTCTTATAGGCACGAAGGAATTTCGAGAGGGAGGGAGGGAGGGAGGGAGTAGGGTGGTAGCTAGCTTCATTATTTGCGAGTCAACAGTCCTATCCTTTTCAAATATTAATTTTTAAATGTCTGAAGTGTCAGAGTAAGCTATTCTGCTATAGGTATTGTACTCATTAAGCTTATTTTATTTTATATTCTTTTTTCAATAATCTTATCTAGATAATTTTAAAATCAGTTGTTCAACATATGATTTATGATTACACTGCATTTTCTTACTTCTAAAATTTGCTAGTGTTAGAATAGTGTCTCTATTCTGAGATCAATGATTAAAGAAATAATTTTAAAAGTCATCCCTTCAATAGATGATTTTAAATTAAAAAAATAAAATTACTATTTAAAATTGCCTCTTCACTTAGAATTCAAGAGATGATTTCATCTTGTAATCAAAGATGATATCAGTTCAAACTCAAATCAACTCTAGGAATACTCTTCAACAAACAATTTCAAAATAGAACTTCATTGCAAATTTTAGAATGAAAGAAAAGCTAGTAAAATCATTAATCAGCTCTCTTTAGCAGGTGATTTTAAAATTATTTATCTAATAAATGGTTTTGCTCTACTGACATATCTTTTTAAATTAAATCTGCGATGGCCTCCATGAGATTCTTATTATTTTGAAAGATATTTGTAATATTACTTTTAAAACTAAACTTTTCTAAGTATTATTTAAAAGAAAGATCCTAAAATTTCTCTTCTCTTCTCTTCACCCAGACACCAGTGGAGTGGAATGGTCGCCTTCGGATAATGGAACAACATTAACCATAAACAAATAAGACAAATGCTTAATGCGCCTTATCATATCCAAATTCACGAAGATAGATCATAATATACATCACAAGTGCTAGATGAGTATGTATGACCGTAAAGATTTTTCTATCCTACCTATCCTTCATATACCTATCTAATAAAATTACTTAGCTATCTTTATTTACTAATTATATGCTTATATTATAATTAATATTTGTAATTTAATTAAAATTTATTAATATTAAAATCATATAATTTTATGTTTTTGAACTTTAAATTTTACTGATAGTTAACATTTAATCAAACATCCTTTTTTCAAAAAAAAAAATATTTTTTTAAAAAAAATAAATGATGGGAACGAAGGGGATGAAGATAATAGATTAATGGGTACGTACGTAACCTCTATGGATATGATTAGCGCCTATAATTTTTTTTTTTAATCATCTAGTAGATATTAATATAAATTTTTCTGAAATCACCACGGAGTCGCATTCTTTGTCCTCGCTTCGCCTATTGCCGTGGGCGCTTATTTGGATCCTCCAACAATGAACTTTTAACAACGAGATATATTCCGTACGTCCTTCTCGATCATTGGGTTTCCATCATGATTAGCATATTACCTTGTAGCAAGATTTCGACTCTTACCAATTTCGCATGACATGACTGCCAACTGCCAACTACCAACTGCAGGCGGACAGATTAGTTTAGAGTTAGACCACTTGGCTATTGCAAATTAAATTTGACGCATTCACCTACCCACCAACCATTCATGGCTCGAACAAGAAGCTTTTCATTCATTGGCTGCCACAAGAAGCTTAAGTATGCGTTAGCTGTCTGTCTCTGTTGGAAAGTGTGATGTCTTTCCCAATAATTTCACATCCAGAGATTAAGAGTTGGTTGAATGATTTATATGTAGTAAAATAAGAAGGATAAAGTACCAATTGGATCCTTTTTGGACTGTGATGGTCCAAATTGATGTGAACCTTATCCATCTTGCTTTTTGTAACGAAACAGATTCGTGGATGCTTTTGAGAAGTCAATTCATCAACTTGTTACATGGTAGTCTTGTTTGCTAGGTAGCCGAATATGGCAATGGGATAAATCCACTTGACAAGTCAAAAGCTTCTAAATGGCAGTTGCCACCAACCAACTGAAAGAAAAGAAGAAAAACAGTAAATATGATTTACTTGTACTTGAAGCTTGTCTAATAGAGGTTGATACCTCCTCCTTGATAATTGATTCAAGGGCGATAAATCATGTTTGTTCTTCTATCTAGCTTCTTAGTTCTTCGAAAGAGCTTTCTGATGGTGAGTTGACAATAAGGGTTGGCAATGGGGCTATGGTATCGGCCAAGGCAGTTGGAACAACCTATCTTTCGTTTGGAGAGAAATTTCTTATTCTGAATAATATTTATTTCATTCCAAATTTTTTTAAAAATTTGATTTCAGTTTCTAAACTTCATGAGTAATGCTATTGAATTTTATTTAATGAAAATGTTATTTTAGTTTCAAGAAATTATCTTGAAATTTGTCATGGATGTTTAGTCGATGGGTTATATGTTTTATCACCTTATGAAAATGTTTCTTACAATACCAAACTGTTTAAAGTAGCTAATCCTAAGTCTAACAAGAGACAAAAGGTAATAAATGATGATAATGAAATATATCTCTGGCACCTTAGGCTTGGTCACATTAACCTTGATAGGATAAAAGACTTGTGAAGAATGGTCCTCTAAGAGAGCTAAGTGTTGGCACTCTTCCTGTCTGTGAGTCCTGTTTAAAAGGTAAAATGAACAAAAAGACCTTTCTCTGCAAAGGGCCAAAGGGCTAATGGACCACTAGAGCTAGTACATTCGGATGTGTGTGGACCATTCAACATACAAGCTAGAGGTGGTTATGAGTACTTTGTCACTTTTATTGATGATTACTCAAGATATGGTTTCATTTACCTAATGCAAAGAAATTCTGAGACTTTTGGAAAGTTTCAGGAATTTCGAGCAGAAGTTGAAAAACAATTAGGTAAATCACTGAAAACACTGCGATCAGATCGAGGTGGAGAATACCTTGATATAGGATTCAAGGATTACCTTATTGAGCATGGAATTATTTCACAGTTTCGAAAACTCCACACCAAAATGGTGTTACAGAAAGGAAGAACTGGACATTGCTAGATATGATCAGATCAATGATTAGTTATTCCTCATTATCGATATCATTTTGGGGATATGCCTTACAGACGGCAATGCATATTTTGAATGTTGTACCATCTAAATCTATATTCAAGACACCCTTAGAGATGTGGAATGGGCATAAACCGAGTTTGCATCATTTTCGCATATGAGGGTATCCAGTTCATGTTCTTAAGGGCAAATCTGAAAAGCTAGAACCACAAACAGAAGTGTGTCTATTTGTTGGCTACCCAAAGGGCATCAGAGAAGGTTTGTTTTATAGTCCATAAGAAAAGAAGGTGTTTGTGTTGACAAATGCCACTTTTCTTGAAAATGATTATATATATAAATTCAAACCTCGGGTAAAGTTGTACTCAAAGAGTTGCTCAAAAATCAGATCACTACTCAATCAACAAGAGTTGTTGAAATTAGGAAAGAAGAAACCACAACTCCTAGTCAGGATATTATGGTGCCTAGACGTAGTAGGAGGGTTTTCAGAACCCCAACTCGCTATAGATAGGATAGAGAAGCAAATGTTGTGGTAGCTGATACCAACGATGATGATCCATCATCATACCAGCATGCGATGGATGTCCTGATAAGGACAAATGGCTAGAAGTCATGAACCAAGAAATGGAGTCTATGTTGTTGGCCCAGATGACAACCCAAGAGGGGGGGGGGTGAATTGGGTTCTAAAAAAAAATTTAAACCTTTTGAAATATTTGTTTGCTTAGTGTGAGTGAAAGTGAATGCAGATGCAAAAACAAAATACAATCAATAAGATAGAGATAGAGATAGAGATAAAGGAGACACGGCAAACACAAAGATTTTATAGTGGTTCGGTGTATCCAACACCTACGTCCACTCCCAAGATTCACTTGGGTCCACACTATAATCTTCCTTGATTACAGCCGAGTTGTTTTACAAGCTCACAACTCAAACTTGTTGTTTTCCCGGGATCACAACGAACCCAGCCGGTTTTCCGGGCTCACCAGCACAAAAACCCTAACACAAGCTATACCAAGCTTGTACCGAGGTAAGACTACCTCCACTAGTTCAATCCCCCAGATTGAACTAGACACAAACAAAAGAAATATTGTTTTTCAAGTACACAGCTCCTCAATGAGCAAATAATCAAGTAAATGAACAAGGTTTAGAAAAGCCTGATTTGTAGTTGGTTGGCTTTTGAGCTTTTCTTCTTTTCTTCTTCTCCTTGCTAGATTGAATCAAGCCTCAGCTCCGATTCTTCACAGTTGAAGCAGTTGAGAAGGATTGAAAAGCAAGAAACTGATCCTCTTTCTCCAATTTGGGAAATCCACCAAAACTTTGATTTGAATGCCTTGGATTCCTCTTGAGCTTTTTGGAGTGGAGTGGATTTGAGCTAGAAGGTTTTTTCTCTTGAGATTCAGGCTCTCTCTTTTTCGGATTTTTGAATTGGGATTTCTCTATTTCCGTTTTTCTTCTTTGTTTTTCCGTTCTTGTTTTTGAATGATAGTCTTCCCTTTTTATAGATTTCTTTCAAACCATTTTTGGAAGAAAACTATCCGTTGGAGTGTACCTTGCAACAAAATATATCCGTTAGAAATAAAGTAAAATAGAAATATTACCGTTAGAGCTGATCTGGCAATTTGATTTTTCGTTCCAGGTGGGTTGGAGTCGACTCTAACTTTTCTGGAGTCGGCTCTAACTCGAAACACTTTAATCCGTTAATTCTGGAGTCGTCTCTGACTTTTCTGGGGTCGACAAGAAACTTTTCTGGAGTCGACTCTAACAGACCCGGAGTCGACTCTAAGTCGGGGCCAGAAAAATCAACGTTCTGTCTTTTCTGTTGGAGTCGGCTCTAACAGTCTCGGAGTCGACTCTAACTTCCGTGCCAGATACTGGAGTCGGCTCTGTGATTCTCGGAGTCGACTCTAATGTCTGCAATCTTACCTAGACATTAGATTCGATCCAGAACAAGATTTAACTCCTGATTTTGATCATTCAATCGACTTATAATCTGAAAAACTTAATCAAATCATTAGAGCCTTCAATTGTTATACTCAAATAGTTTTGTTAATCATCAAAATCATCAATTGGGTCAACAATCTCCCCCTTTTTGATGATAACAAAAACTTTGAGTATATGCATTCAAAAAATTCATTCGAACTAAAGATTATAGTCATTTTAAAGCTTAAAACATTTTTAATGAAGGATTTGATGCCAATATTCAAAGTGAACTTTTAAAATTATGCATGAGTTCTATATAAGCCATCAATTATGAACATTTAAACTAAATGTACAGAAAATTGCAATTAAGCTTGTTGTTAAGCTCCCCCTGCATTGAATAGCTCCCCCTATATATAAAAATCAAATTTTAATTGAACTGATTAAAATTTCAAGTCTCTTTCTTTTTGCATAAACAATCATTTCTCCCCCTTTCTTTCTTTCTTTTTGCATATTCAACCATCTCTCATTAAAATTTCAAGTCTTTTTTTTTGCATATTCAACCATCTCTCCCCCTTTTTTGTTATCAGCAATAAGGAGAGTATTAGATAAAGAAAGTTATTAGAGAAAAATTGTTGGTTCAATAAGACATAGGGATTCAAGCAGTCAATCATAGACAGATTTGAAAATGTGTAATTGCATTACATAAGTAAGAAACATTACATAAGTTGATTCAAGTACATTCCAAAGTGAGATACATTCTCAAAATAAATACAAACTATCAAGATAAAGTAAACCTGGAGAACCTAAGATACAAAAGAGTATCAAAATCAAAGTCAGATATGTTTGAATACAATTTTCTTCAAGTGACCTATGATTTCCATTACATCATCTTTTTGAGATTTCTTAAAATTTTCAAGACAAGCTTCAATCTGTGAGACTGCAAGGTCAATGTCCTTCTTCAGTTGACCAGTTGCATGAACATAAGATCCCGAGCCATCAGCAATGCCTTCCATCCTTTCAAAGATTTTGTGAAGTTCAGCACCAAAGGATTCAACAGAATTGCTTATGGAAAAGGAAATCATGTCAAGTCTCGAGTTAAGTTCTTCTTTTAGCTGATTGAAGTCTTCTTTTAATTGATTAATCTCATGAGATCTCTGACTGTCATATTCAGCAAGCAAGGCTCTCAACTGACCAATCTGCTCATCAGAGAATCTCCCAGAAGCAGTAACAGACAGATGTGGAGGAGAGGGAACTGTGCTCGGTCCAGCTTCTGAAGGTCCAGCTGTAGATGGTCCCGCAATAAATGGATCAGGGACTGATGGTCCCGCAGTGGATGGTCCAGGGATATCTTCTACTCTGGCCTCTTCAGTTCTATCTCTCTCAGCTCTTTCTTCTCGTCCTCCTTTCATCCAGATACCATTTAACTTCTTGAAGCCCATCCGATGAATAGTAGAAATACTATAATAGTCAGTGTGCCCTTAGGGGTTCATTATCCATATCCAGCAGCACACCTTGGCTTCTAAAGATCAATGTCAGAACCATACCATATGGCAGTGTAGATCTTTTCTTTGTAGCAGCCTCTGCCATATAACCAATCATCATGCCAGCTAGGTTGACTGGCCTTCCAGTTATAATACAATCCATCAAAAGAATGTCTCGCTCCGAGACGTACTCAAATCTACCAATTTTGGGGAATAAAATTCTTCCACATATGTTGTGTAGTAACCTGAGCTCCAGATTTAATTGATTAGCAAGAATTTCCTCAAACTCGGTTACATCCCTCCCTAACATTCTTGACAATGCACCACTTCTATCATCATGCTGATATTCCATAATACCAATTGTGGGCATTTCCAACAGATTTCCAAGGATTTCAGCAGTTATTACAACTCTAGTTCCTCTTACAATACTGACTAAACCGCCTTCTCCTCTACTCAAATCATTGTAAAATTCTCTCACTAGGGCAGGATAAGTGGGGATATCTAATGAACAAATCTTTTCCCACCCCATTTCTTTTAAACATCTTCCTATTGAGAAGCCCTCCGACTCAAAGAAATCAAAGTTGACCTTCTTCCAGTTGTGATAGTCTTACCGGCTAGTTGATCTACTTTGGGTGAAGAGGGTGAAGGAGGGGAATCTTCTTGAGTGGCCGAAGAGGAGGATGGCGAGGGTTGCCTCCGAATTCTCCGAGACCTTTGGAGCGGATATGATTTGGGGAAACCTAGTTCGACCTAGAGTCGACTCAAAACTGATCTGTCAGAATTAGAGTCGGCTCTACAGAAGCTCGGCTCTAATTGCTTAGACAGAACATCAAAAACTAAGGTGTCGAGTTAGAGTCGACTCTAACAGTTTCAGAGATAAAAATCTGAAACTATTCAAATTAGATAGTTGTTCTTAAGAGATTTCAGAAAATTATTCCAAAGGATCACAAACTCCTAATTCTCCTCTAAGATAACAAAATCTCTCTTCACTTAAGGGTTTTGTAAATATATCTGCCAGTTGTTCTTCAGTATTCACATAATCAAGACAAATTTCATTATTGGCAACATGTTCTCTTATAAAGTGATATCTAATTTCAATATGCTTTGTTCTTGAGTGTTGAATTGGATTTTTAGTTAGATTGATTGCACTTGTATTATCACATCTTATAGGTGTCTTATCAAGTGTGATACCATAGTCTTCAAGTTGTCTCTTAATCCATAGGATTTGAGCACAGCAACTTCCAGCTGCAACATATTCTGCTTCAGCAGTAGATAATGCAACCGAATTTTGCTTTTTGCTAAACCATGAGATTAAGTTACTTCCTAAAAATTGGCATGCACCACTTGTGCTTTTTCTATCTAACTTACATCCAGCATAATCAGAATCAGAATAAGCAATCAGATTTAATGTTGAGTCTCTAGAATACCATAAACCTACATTTTTTTCCACTAAGGTATCTAAGAATTCTTTTAACAGCAATTAAATGTGATTCTTTAGGTTCAGACTGAAATCTAGCACATAAGCAAACAGCAAACATTATGTCTGGTCTACTTGCAGTTAAGTAAAGTAGGGATCCGATTATACCTCGATAATATTTTTGATCAACCTTCTTACCTTCTTCATCTTTGTCCAGCTTGCATGAAGGACTCATTGGTGTTCCGAGGGGTTTGATTGATTCCATACCAAACTTCTTTAGAATTTCTCTTGTGTACTTTGTTTGGTTGATAAAGATTCCCTCTTTGCTTTGTTTGATTTGGAGTCCAAGGAAGAAATTGAGTTCTCCCATCATGCTCATTTCAAATTCTCCCTGCATTAACTTAGCAAACTCTTGACATAGAAGATTGTTAGTAGCACCAAATACAATGTCATCAACATAAATTTGAACTACAAGTAAATCTTTATCTTTTCTTTTCAAAAACAATGTTTTATCAACATTTCCTCTTGTAAAATCATTTTCAATCAAAAATTTACTTAGTCTATCATACCAAGCTCTAGGTGCTTGTTTCAAACCATATAAAGCTTTGTGCAATTTAAAAACGTGATTTGGAAATTCATGATCTTCAAATCCCGGTGGTTGTTCAACAAATACTTCTTCATTTATTAATCCATTTAAAAATGCACTTTTGACATCCATTTGAAATAAATTAAAGTTCATGTGACATGCAAATGCAAGTAATAGCCTAATGGCTTCTAATCTAGCTACAGGTGCAAAGGTTTCATCAAAATCAATACCTTCTTCTTGATTATATCCTTTTGCAACTAATCTAGCTTTGTTTCTAATTACTATGCCATTTTCATCTAGTTTATTTCTAAAAACCCATTTTGATCCTATAACAGAATGATCTTTAGGTCTTTCCACTAATGTCCATACATTATTTCTAGTGAATTGGTTTAATTCTTCTTGCATAGCTAACATCCAATTATTATCTTTTTCAGCTTCTTCAATGGTTTTAGGTTCAATTTGAGAAACAAATGCAAGGTGATTACTAATATTTCTCATAGATGATCTAGTTCTTATTCCTTGAGATGGATCACCTATAATCAATTCCTTGGGATGACTATAAGCGTATCTCCAATCTCTTGGTAGATCTACATCATTATGATTAGTATTAATAACATCAGCATTAGGCGAATCATTATCTTTAGCTTCTTGTTCATGATCTGAAGATACATCAATATTAAGTTTTTCAAGATTGTTTTCGAGAATGTTTGTATCTTCCTCATCATCAATCCTTTTGGAACTTGATGCTAAAGATTCATCAAAAACTACATGAATAGATTCTTCAACAATTAAACTTCCTTTATTGAACACTCTATATGCTTTACTAGTTGTTGAATAACCTAAGAATATTCCTTCATCAGATTTTGCATCAAATTTACCTAAGTTATTTTTACCATTATTATGAATAAAACATTTACAACCAAATGCATGAAAATATTTAATGTTGGGTTTTCTATCATGCCATAATTCATAAGGTGTTTTCTTTAAAATAGGTCTTATTAATGCTCTATTTAGGATGTAACATGCTGTGTTAATAGCTTCCGCCCAAAAGTATTTCGGGAGTTTACTTTCACATAGCATGGTACGGGCCATGTCTTCTAGAGTTCTATTTTTCTTTCAACTACTCCATTTTGTTGAGGGGTTCTTGGTGCAGAAAAATTATGATTAATACCATTTTCATTGCAAAAACTTTCAAATAAGTGATTTTCAAATTCAGTTCCATGATCACTTCTTAGAGACACTATGGTAGTGTTTTTCTCATTTGTTACTTTCTTGAAGAATTTCAGGAATATCGAGAAAGTCTCATCTTTGTGAGCTAAAAACATTACCCAAGTGAATCTAGAGTAATCATCTACTATCACAAGACCATATTTCTTTCCTCCTAGACTTGTGGTTCTAGTTGGTCCAAAAAGGTCCATGTGAAGTAGCTCTAATGGCCTAGAAGTTGAAACAACATTTTTAGATTTAAAAGAACTTCTCGTTTGTTTTCCAAACTGACATGCATCACATATTTTGTTATTTTCAAAATCTATTTTAGGTAGTCCTTTTACTAAATCCATTCTAATTAGTTTTGAAATCAGGTGTGTGCTTGCGTGACCTAATCTTCGATGCCACAACCAACCAATCTCATTCATATTAGCATTATTAGCAACTAAGCAATGATTATTAGTAGACAAATTGTCTAAGTCAATCAAGTATACATTGCCATTTCTATTTCCAATAAAAACAATGCTATTATCAATGGGATTAGCAACTGTGCATATAGAAGATTCAAATGATACTTTAAAACCTTTGTCACATAATTGACTAATGCTAATTAAATTATGTTTCAAACCATCAACATATAAGACATTTTCAATATATGTGAGGGAGTTATTTGAATGTTACCAAGCCCCAAGATTTGGCCTTTGCCATTATCCCCAAATGTAACTACTCCTCCTCTTTTGCTTTCGAGGGTGATGAATTGATCTTTGTCACCCGTCATGTGCCTTGAGCAGCCGCTATCAAGATACCACTTTCGCTTTGATCTTTTGGCCGCAAGACACTCCTGCAAAGATGATCAAGTCTTATGTTTAGGTACCCAAGCTTTCTTGGGTCCTTCATGGTTAGTAGCAATAAAAACTGTTCCTTTTGGAACCCATATTTTCTTTCCTTTAATATTTAAGTTTTTATTAGGTTTTAGAATTTTACATTCATAAGATTTATGTCCTTTTTGATTACATTTAAAGCATGTAAAATTACTTTGGCCAGCACGCACAAAAATATTTTTCAGTGATTTTTGTTTTCTAAAAGTGTTATACCCTAATCCGGCTTTGTCAAAAACTGCTTTTTGACTATTTAATAACATGTTCAATTTAGTTGAGCTTAAGGTAAACTTATCAACTATGTTCTTATATTTTTCAACCTCTTTCCTTAGTTTATCATTTTCATTGGAAATTAATTCTTTTTCTTTTACCAAAATTTTATTTTCAGATTTAAGTTTCTTAACTTCATTATTAAGATCTTCCTTTTCTTTAATGAAAGTTGAATTTTTATTTTTCAAAAGCTTGTATTTCTTTTTCAAAACCTTGAAATCGCCGACAAGTTCATTAAAAGCATCAAATAATTCATCAAATGCAAACTCATCGCAAGGGTTATCGGAACTTACCTCATCGTTGTCGTCCGCCATAAAACATACATTTGCGACTTCCTTTTGTTCTTCTTCTTCGGAAGAAGATTCTTCGCTATCACTCCAAGTCGCCACATAAGCCTTCTTTTTCTTTTTGTAGGCTTTCTTTAATTTAGGACATTCATTCCTAAAGTGCCCCGGTTTATTACACTCATAGCAAGTCAAGGGGTCTTTCTCTTTTTCTTTGTCCTTGTCCTTGTTCTTATCCTTTTCTCCTTCCAACTTTGCTCCAAATTTCTTCTTGTGGAAGGGTTTCTTTCTCCTCATGAATCTTTTAAACTTTTTAGCTAAGAGAGCAGTCTCTTCATCATCATCATCATCATCATCGCTGCTGCTCTCTTCTTCTTTTGCAGCTTTGAGGGCAATCACTTTCTTCTTCTTTGTGTCCTCCTCTATGTGCTGCTTCATTGTCAACTCATGGGTCATAAGTGATCCTAGAAGCTCCTCTAAGGGCAGAGTGTTGAGGTCCTTTGCTTCTTGGATTGCTGTCATTTTGGCTTCCCATGATCTTGGTAGTGACCTAAGAATTTTTCGAACAAGTTCTGAGTTAGTATATGTCTTACCAAGACTTTTTAAACCATTTACAATATCTGTAAATCTAGTATACATGCATGCAATGGTTTCAGATTGTTCCATGCTAAACAACTCATATTTATGAACAAGAATATTAATTTTAGATTCTTTTACTTGGTTGGTACCCTCATGGGTAACCTCTAATCTATCCCAAATCTCCTTTGCGGAATTACATGTGGAGATTCTATTAAATTCATTTGCATCTAAAGAGCAATATAAAACATTCATGGCTTTAGCGTTAAGCTGTGCCATCTTCCTATCATTATCATTCCAGTCCCTTTCGGGCTTAGGAACAATAGTGCCATCAATAACATGTGTGGGTGTACTAGGTCCATTAATTATAACACCCCATAGTTCATAGTCAGAAGCTTGAATGAATATCCTCATTCTAGCTTTCCAATATGAATAATTTGAACCATTAAACAGTGGAGGTCTATTCGTAGAATGACCTTCAGCAAATGATCCAACTTGAGCTGCCATTTGGATCTTTAGCTCTTGATCGTGTGATCAAAATCTAATGAGCACTAGCTCTGATACCAATTGTTGGCCCAGATGACAACCCAAGAGGGGGGGATGAATTGGGTTCTAAAAAAAATTTAAACCTTTTGAAATATTTGTTTGCTTAGTGTGAGTGAAAGTGAATGCAGATGCAAAAATAAAATACAATCAATAAGATAGAGATAGAGATAGAGATAAAGGAGACACGGCAAACACAAAGATTTTATAGTGGTTCGGTGTATCCAACACCTACGTCCACTCCCAAGATTCACTTGGGTCCACACTATAATCTTCTTGATTACAGCGAGTTGTTTTACAAGCTCACAACTCAAACTTGTTGTTTTCCTGGGATCACAACGAACCCAGCCGATTTTTCGGGCTCACCAGCACAAAAACCCTAACACAAGCTATACCAAGCTTGTACCGAGGTAAGACTACCTCCACTAGTTCAATCCCCCAGATTGAACTAGACACAAACAAAAGAAATATTGTTTTTCAAGTATACAGCTCCTCAATGAGCAAATAATCAAGTAAATGAACAAGGTTTAGAAAAGCCTGATTTGTAGTTGGTTGGCTTTTGAGCTTTTCTTCTTTTCTTCTTTTCTTCTTCTCCTTGCTAGATTGAATCAAGCCTCAGCTCCGATTCTTCACAGTTGAAGCAGTTGAGAAGGATTGAAAAGCAAGAAACTGATCCTCTTTCTCCAATTTGGGAAATCCACAAAACTTTGATTTGAATGCCTTGGATTCCTCTTGAGCTTTTTGGAGTGGAGTGGATTTGAGCTAGAAGGTTTTTCTCTTGAGATTCAGGCTCTCTCTTTTTTGGATTTTTGAATTGGGATTTCTCTATTTCTGTTTTTCTTCTTTGTTTTTTCGTCCTTGTTTTTGAATGATAGTCTTCCCTTTTTATAGATTTCTTTCAAACCATTTTTGGAAGAAAACTATCCGTTGGAGTGTACCTTGCAACAAAATATATCCGTTAGAAATAAAGTAAAATAGAAATATTACCGTTAGAGCTGATCTGGCAATTTGATTTTTTGTTCCAGGTGGGTTGGAGTCGACTCTAACTTTTCTGGAGTCGGCTCTAACTCGAAACACTTTAATCCGTTAATTCTGGAGTCGTCTCTGACTTTTCTGGGGTCGACAAGAAACTTTTCTGGAGTCGACTCTAACAGACCCGGAGTCGACTCTAAGTCGGGGCCAGAAAAATCAACGTTCTATCTTTTCTGTTGGAGTCGGCTCTAACAGTCTCGGAGTCGACTCTAACTTCCGTGCCAGATACTGGAGTCGGCTCTGTGATTCTCGGAGTCGACTCTAATGTCTGCAATCTTACCTAGACATTAGATTCGATCCAGAACAAGATTTAACTCCTGATTTTGATCATTCAATCGACTTATAATCTGAAAAACTTAATCAAATCATTAGAGCCTTCAATTGTTATACTCAAATAGTTTTGTTAATCATCAAAATCATCAATTGGGTCAACATATGTACTCCAACTCTGTCTAAGAACTTGTAGATTCACCTGAAGATGTCAGGCCCATTGGATGTAAATGGATCTTCAAGAAAAAAAGAGGAGCGGATGGAAAGGTAGAGACCTTCAAAGCTAGACTTGTGGCAAAGGGTTATACCCAAAAGGAGGGAGTTGACTATGAAGAGACTTTCTCCCCAGTTGCCATGTTAAAGTCCATCTGCATTCTCTTATCCATAGCTGTCTATTTTGATTATGAAATATGGCAAATGGATGTTAAGACAGCCTTTCTAAATGGCTATCTAGAGGAGTCCATATATATGAAACAACTAGAGGGGTTCATTATTAAAGATCAGGATCAGAAAGTCTGTAAGTTTAACAGGTCAATCTATGGACTCAAACAAGCCTCTAGGTCTTGGAACATTAGGTTTGATGAAACTATCAAAACCTATGGCTTTGAGCAGAATGTTGATGAACCTTGTGTATACAAGCTTATTAATGAAAAAAGTATGGTTTTCTTAGTGCTTTATGTGGATGATATCTTACACATTGAAAATGACGTAAAAATATTATCTAGCGTTAAGAGATGGCTGGCTGAACAATTTCAAATGAAATATTTGGGAAAGGTGAGTTATGTTCTTGGTATCCAAATTATTAGGGATAGAAAGAACAAACTCCTAGCACTATCTTAGTCATCTTATATCGATAAGGTGCTGGCTCATTTTTCGATGCAAAATTTCAAGAAGGGTCTCCTTCCAACTCGACATGGAATTGTTCTCTCTAAAGAACGTGTCCTAAGACACCATAAGAAGAAGAGGACATGAGACGGATTTCATATGCATCGACAGTTGGAAGTCTAATGTATGCTATGCTATGCACTTGATCAGACATCTGCTATGCAGTGGGAGTTGTTAGTCGATTCCAGTCAAACCTTGGGATAGAGCACTGGGTAGCAGTAAAGCACATTCTCAAGTATCTTCGAAGTATGAAAAATTATATGCTTGTGTATTCACGTGGAGACCTGAACCCCTTAGGATACACTGATTCTAATTTTCAATCAGATAAAGATTCTCGAAGGTCGACATCTGGATCAATGTTCACACTTGGTGGTGCAATAGTTGTCTGGAGAAGTATCAAATAATCTAGCATTCCTGATTCTACCATGGAAGCTGAGTACATAACGGCTTGTGAAGCAGCTAAAGAATCAGTTTGGCTTAAAAAGTTCTATACTGACTTGAAAGTTGTTCCATGAATGGATATGCCATTAACATTATTCTGTGATAATAGTGATACTGTGGCTAATTCAAGAGAACCCAAAAGCTATAAAAGGGGCAAGCATATCGAGAGAAAATACATCTCATCAGAGAGATCGTGCATCAAGGCGATGTCAATGTTATGAAGATAGCATCGAAACAAAATCTGGCTGATCCGTTCACAAAGACGTTGCCTGAGAAGACGTTCAACAAATATCTTGTGGGAATGGGATTAAAAGATGTCATATCTGCTTTAGGGCAAGTGGAAGATTGTTAGAAACAGTGCCCTTGAAATTAGATGTATTTTTTATTTTTGAATTAATAAAAGAAGCAATTTTTTTCAATCTTGCCTTGTTTATACAAAAGATGAATGTTTATATGAAAATTCAAAATATATTATGAGTCTATAATTTTAGTATAATGTATACAAAAGGATTAAAATTACAGCTAATATATTTAAACATGTTCGTAATTGATAGAAATATGGATCTTCTATCGCTAATCACTAATTCAAAATATATTTGAATCTTTATTTAAGACCGTTATAAAGAATTCAATTTGTGTCACAAGATGATCATATGTAAATCAATCTTAATCCTGATTTAATCACAAACTCCTTGATTGTGCTATTGGATCTTTTCATTTGTTTGTTAAAGCTCATTTGATGTTGGGCCCAATACTTACATCTTGGAGGTTTAATAACAAATTAGGCTGGGAATGTGATTTAAAGATATGGAATCCATGGCTTTTGAAAAGAATCTTAAAATTAGTTTCCTTAAGTGTTGATTATGTAGCTAAATAGCTATGTGCGCAATTTATGATCCAATCATAAATTAACTGTTTAACTAGTGAATCAATGGTACATAAGGAACAAAAGATAATTAGAGAGGTATAACGGTTATTTCACCTAGCTCTAATTACACTACAAGAGAAAAAAAATATAGCGACGCCCAAATGCGTCGCTAATGTGTTGCTAAACATGCTATTGCGACGCATTAGCGACGTAATGATGGCATCGCTGAGATCATCGTCGCAATCTCAATTTGTCGTAATTGCGTCGCTTAACAGCGACACTCTGCGACGCACAAATGTGTCGCAATATATTATGACGCAACTAAATGCATCGCAATATTGCGACGCATCCTAAATGCATCGCTAAATTTAAAACTAATTTTTAATATTTAATAATAATATTTTAGATATAATAGCGATGCAATTTGAGTCGCTAATGCATCGCTAATTAATTTTTTTAAAAATATTGCGATGCTAGGTCATTGCATCATAATATTTAATAATAATATTTTAGATATATTAGCGACGCAATTTAAGTCGCTAATGTGTCGCTAATTATTTTTTTTAAAAAATATTGCGATGCCAGGTCATTGCATTGCAATATTTAATAATAATATTTAAAAAATATTAGCGATGCAATTTTAATTGCTAATGCATCGCTAATTAATTTTTTTTTAAAAAAAAAAAAAAAAAAAATGGTTAAAACAATTTCATTGCATTTAAATATTGATAGAAACATTCATAACTCATATTGATCCAAACATTCATCATTCAATTTCCAAAAATAATTAATATATTAAAATTTTAAAGTTTTCATGTACATAAAAAGTAAAGAAAAAAATACATCAAGAATCGGCACGATCATATGGAGGCTGGAAACCCTGCGACATGCGGCTAACCATATCCTGCAATTGATGCATCTGCTCTCGCACATCTGCAAGCTCCTGCTGAAGGCCTCCCATACTCTGCTCGAACTCGTGCTCAAACTCTTGTCGAACCTCTTTCCGAACGTCCTATCGAACATCCTGATGAACCTCCTCCGTGATAGATCTCCGAATGTCGTCTAAACGCTCGGCAGGAATATCGCCAGAATATCGTGAGCTGGAGGACTGATGGGGAAAATATGCAGAAGCTCTAGTGCCCAGACCATAGACCCTGCGGTCTCACGGCTGGGCACCAATAGCCTCCAAAAACACACGTCGACTCTCCTCTGCTAAGAGTTCGACGGGCATCCCCCCATCAGTAGAGTCGACCTGCGATGCCTGGGAGTGAAGCTCCTCGACTCGTGTCTTTGAATTATAAAATCAACAATAAATGAATCAATAAATTTTTTTAAATAAAATTTTAGAAATTAAACAGATACAACATAAAGCTAATTTCTTACCGCAACCTCCTATGATCGTGTATCGACCCAGGAACTGTCCCTCCTAGTGTGTGTCGCCCTGAATAGATGAAACTCACCAGGATCTCCGCCCTCCTGCTCAGACTATAACAACAGAAAATTGATATTAAAGTAAGTATTTATAAATAACTAAATTAGTAATTAAATTATTTATGTTTTCTTACCATATGACGTCTGTGCTCCTGAATCGAAATGGAGCCCGAAGTGTGGCGGGAGAGACCTGTGCCAGGATCGCCCCTCTCGGATCGGCAGTTCGTGCTGGCTGATGCGGACCTCCTGCGCCAGCCATCGGACTGCCAGACCTGATGCCACTTGTGCCAAATACCCTCTGGCACATGCGTAGGATGGTGACCCGATGACCTCCAACGATGAAGCATGTCGGAGTATCGGCGTCCCGTAAGAGCTTCCCATGCTGCCCTAATGGCATCATGGCTAGCAGGGTCCCACGTAAACTTTTTCTGCATTAAAATAAATAGTTAGTTTTAGAATTTATTAAGATTAAGAAATTTTATATCAGTGATAAATTATATTTATTAATTTACCTGAAACTCTGAAAAATAAAACTCCCTCATGGCTGCAGATATATGGCGCCAATCGTAGCCACTGGGATCTGCACGCCTCTAAAATATGGAGCTGATGTGGCTCGATACATGATGCGGCTCAATAAATCTTTTAAAAAAATGCATGTTTATAAGTAATTGACTTAAAAACATAAACATATATTTTTAATTAGTATATACTTACAGCCCATGAGCATCCAGTCGAAGTACGGTGCGGCCGATGGTGGAAGAACTCTCGAAGGTCTGTGCCGATCGGCTGGATGATAATACCAATGCAGGATCACTACCGACTACTGGAGAGATCGGAGGTTGTGCGATGTATGGAGATCGAAACTCTCCATCTCCAAAGCTCATATGATCTGATGCGGCAGGGCTACGTCCCTGCTCACTCCGTCCGTCATCGGTAGATCTACCTCGGCCCATCATACTGAAAATACTAAAGATTCATGAATATAATTACGATTAATGATTGAATATGTAAAAATATAACATATATAAAAATAAATTGAATTTAAAAAACCTCTATGTTTAGTCGGTTTCATTTGTTTCGTAAAATCTTGGTTCAACATCCGATGTCGTATCGGATGCGATTCAGTTTCATTATCATCGGAAGGAAACCGAACATTTGCATCCACTATTTCTTGGACATAACCATTTGGATCTCTAAGTGATGTTTCAGGAGCCCTTGTGTCATCCTCAATTGCATGCATTTCCATCTCATCCTCTTGAAATGCAGGGCACTCGGCTGATTGACTTGATGAACTCTCATCTAATATGATTGTTGAACGTGGGACGATTTTAGAAACAGCCCACCAATCTCGCTTGTCGTTGCGCAAACTTGGATATCCGTAGTAAAACACTTGCTGAGCTTGGGATGCAAGGATGAATGGTTCATATTTTTGCAATCTTCGTCGATGGTTCACTTCAACTTAATTGTAGTCATTATAAACCCTTTTGCCCACAGGAACTGTCGGATCGAACCAATCACAATGAAACAATACGGTTCGTTTCATAGGCCAACCGGGATATTCAACTTCAACCACTTCTACTAACTTTCCGTAATAATCCTGCATATTTGCTCCAATACTTTCTCCTTTAACACACACGCCCCAATTCTGCGTGCCTCTTGAAGCTGCTAATCGTTCAACCACCTCTTTAGATTCATGTTCGGCATGCCATATCATATCAGCAGCTGTAGCCTCAGATCTATATAATCTCTGCAGGCATGGGGTAAGAGGAAAGTAATGCATCCTCTTGTAAGGCACACTTTTCCTCCTACTTGTACTGGCTCCTCCTTCGCTGTTTTTGTACCTCGATTGCTCACAAATCTTACACCATCTCAGCTCTGAGTCTTCACCCCAATATATCATACAATTGTTCAAGCAACAATCGATCTTATTAACTGGGAGCCCAAGCCCATGCAACAACTTCTTCGTTGAGTAAAAACTGTCTGCTGCAACATTATCATTTGGCAAAATTTCTTTGATTAACCCAGCTACAGAATTGAATGCCTTTTCTAATAATCGATGTTCTGCCTTAATATTCAACAACCGAGCAGCCGTAGACAATTGGGAATGATCCTCACAACCAGGATACAATTCTTGATTTGCAGCACACAACATATCATAAAATTGCTATACATCTGGATTTGGTTCTTCCATAAATGCATTCTGATTGAATTCATTACCCGATGCATTCATCACCATTTCTTTATATGTGTTTAAATTCACAAATGGTTTATCTTCGGGAATTGACACTTGTTGGCCTATAACAGCTACCAGAATTTCCTTCGGTTCATCATGACAGTACCAAACATCGTAATCAGGAACAAACCCCTTTTTACACAAATGCACCTTAACAGTTTCAACATCTCTGTAGGCTTTATTATGAAACCTGTGGAAGTTGCATGGGCACCTAATCCTAGGCCCATCCATCCATTCAGGTTTGCTACATGCAAATGCGATAAATTCTTCCAATCCATTCAGAAAATCTGGATTAAGCAAGCCATCTTTTATCCTTGCATACATCCATGAGCGAGCCTCGCTCATTTTTGACCGATTTATACAATTTCTGGTAAACCATTAAAGGAAACCACAATATAAAACTATATTAGCATTAGTACATATATAACTAAATTATTTCTTTTACTCAACTAATGCTAGGGATTGGGTTTGGGCCGGGCCACAATGCGGTCCGTTCAATCATCGGACTTCACAAGCAATCAAGTGTCCTAAATTAATTCCACCTTCACTCCATGTCTAAAAGGTGAGGTCCTATCCCATTCAAGAATATTGTTTTGTGATATGTTATTCTGCTATTAATTATCATCGATGGTTTACGTTGAAATTTCAGCAGCATTTCCCCATATGTTCTCCTAAATGTGTGGCATATATGCCACACTAGGAGAACACATGAGCAAATACAAACCTCAATATCAACCAACGATGATTAATAGCAGACTAACATATCGCAAAAAATATTCTCAAACTGTCCACTAGGACAATTTGAGAATTTGCAAGAATAAGTCTTACAAATTCTCAAACGGGTCTAAAGGTTATAGTGCTGTGATTTTTTTTTTTGTGGCCTGGCCACCGTGGCTAGGTCACAGCAGGCCACGGCCGTGGGCGTGGCCAGAGAAGAAGGGGGTTTTCCCCAACCCCCCCCTGTTAAATTTTTTTTTGGTGGCCTGGCCACCGTGGCCGGAGAAGACGGCCTGGCCGTGGCCGGCAACGAAGGGGGGGTGGGGAAAACCCCCCTATTAAATTTTTTTTTTGTGGCCTGGCCACCGTGGCCAGGCCACGACCGGCCACGGCAGCGGCCGTGGCCGGAGAAGATGGCCACGGCAGTGGCCGTGGCTGGCGAAGACAGCCACGGCCGTGGCCGTGGCCGGCAACGAAGGGGGGTGGGGAAAACCCCCCTGTTAATTTTTTTTTGGTGGCCTGGCCACCATGGCCAGGCCACGGCCGGCCACGGCAGTGGTCGTGGCCGGAGAAGACGGCCACGGCCGTGGCCATGGCCGGCAACGAGGGGGGGTGGGGAAAACCCCCCTGTTAATTTCTTTTTTTGGTGGCTTGGTCACCATGGCCGGGCCACGGCCGGCCACGGCAGCGGCCGTGGCTGGCAATGATTGTTTTTTTAAAAAAATGAGGGGAGGGGGGGCTTACCTCAGTAGAGAGGGGACACCGCCGGAGTGGGGGCAGCTGCCGCCGGTGGTTCGTAGCACCGGGGGAGAGGGCGGGGGGAGCCGGAGGAGGGGATGGCAGCAGTTAGGGTAAGAAGAGGAAGAAGAAGAGAAGCCGGGGGGGGCGGCCCGACCCAGCTTATATAGTAGTGATTAGCGACTCAAATTTGCATCGCTAATCACTCGCTATTTTTTTAAAAAAAATTATTATGGATTAGGATGCAAAAACGCGTCGCTAATCCATCGCTAATTTGGCCTTTTTTATTATTTTATGCAAAACTTAGCGACGCAACTAATTGCGTCGCTAATGAGTCAATAATTTGTCACCAATGTCCAGCAGAAAAATTATTTTTATTTTTTAAAAAATGCGTCGCTAATGCGTTGCAATATTTTTATCTGATAATTATATTTGATAAAAATTATTTTTCTAAAAATAATTGCGATGCATATATTGCGTCACAATTTTTTTAAAATTTTTTTATTACATTTATTTTTTCTAAAAAACATTGCGACGCAATATATGCATCGCAATATTAAAACTTGTTTTCTATAGGAAAATTATTTTTATTTTCTAGGAAATTGCATCGCTAATGCGTCGCAATATTTTTTTAATAATTATAACTGATAAAAATTATATTTTCTAAAAATAATTGCAACGCATATATTGCGTCGCAATGTTTTATTTTTAATTTTATTTACAATATTTATTTCTCTAAAATCATTGTGATGCAATATATGCATCACAATATTAAAACTTGTTTCCTCTAGGAATATTATTTTTATTTTCTAGGAAATTACGTCGCTAATGCGTCGCAATATTTTTTTAATAACTATAATTGATAAAAATTATATTTTCTGAAAATAATTGCGACGCATATATTGCATCGCAATGATTTATTTTTATATTTTTTTACAACATTTATTTTTAAAAAAAAATATTGCGACGCAATATATGCGTCGTAATATTAAAACTTGTTTTCTCTGGCGATCGCTGACGATCCAATAGTTGCGATCGATCCAAGCCATGATCCCGATCGGCCACAACCGATCTCAGACCATTTCGATCGGTCCAATCGTCGACGATCCGACGGTTGCAATCGATCCAAGCCCTGATCCAGATCGGCCACGATCGATCTCAGACTGTGGCGATTGGTTCGATCGGCGATGATCCGATGGTTGCGATCAATCCAAGCCGTGATCCCGATCGGCCACGACCGATCTCGAACCGTTGCGATCGGTCTGATCGCCGATGATCCGACGGTTGTGATCGATCCAAGCCTGATCTCGATCGGCCACGATTGATCTCGGACCGTTGCGATCGGTCCGATCGGTGATGATCCGATGGTTGTGATCGATCCAAGCCCTGATCCCGATCGGCCACGACTGATCTCGGACCATTGCGATCGGTCCGATTGCCGAAGATCTGACAGTTGCGATCGATCCAAGCCCTGATCCCGAACGCCCACGATCGATCTCGGATAGTTGCGATCGGTTCGATCGCCGATGATCCGACGGTTGTGATCGATCCAAGCCCTGATCCCGATCCGCCATGACCGATCTTATACCGTGGCGATCGGTCCGATCGGCGATGATCCGATGGTTACGATCGATCCAAGCCCTGATCCCGATCGGCCATGACCGATCTCCGACCGTTGCGATTGGTCCGATCATCGACTTCAAATCGCACAAAATCTGAAGGTCAAGAGACTGAATGTCTACACCGACTATCAGCTACTGGCCAGATATGTGCAAGAAAAATTTGAGGCTCGAGAATCGAACATGGTTTAATGCTTATAGGAGGTACGCGAGCTATCACTCGACTTTTTCAAACTTAAAATCATTCAAGTTCCAAGAATAGAAAATGCCCGCGCAGACCTTCTCTTAAGATTGGCCACCATCGACTCCATGGATATGGAACAAAAGTTCCACCTTGAAGTCCTAGAGAAGCCCAGCATAGCAAACAATGATTCCATGATGCAGCTAGAAAATGAGCCATCATGAATCGACACTATTTTGGCATATCTCAGAGATGGTCCCTCCCTACATATAGAAAAGAAGGATGAAGATATAAGCCTTCCACTACATCCTACACGACAGACAACTCTACAAACGCTCTTTCTCCATGCCATTGCTCAAGTATCTTAGGCTATCAGAGGCCGACTATGCCTTGCGAGAGGTCTATGAAGGCATATATGGTAATCACCTTAAAGGTTGGGCCCTCTGCCATAAAGTACTATGACATGGGTATTATTGGCCTACCATGATGAAGGATTCAAATAACCTTATCCGAGCATGCGACTCATGCCAGCATTATTTGAACATCCAAAGGTTTTCGTCAACGTCCTTGATGCCCATTGCAACCACCTGGCCCTTTGCAAAATGGAGAATGGACATTCTTGATCCATTTCCTCTCACCATCGGGCAAAGAAAATTCTTATGTATGGCCATTGATTATTTTACCAAGTGGATTGAAGCCGAGGCAGTGGCTTAGATCACCAAGGCCTGAGCCCAAGACTTTGTTTGATAGTCCATCATCTATCGATTTCGCCTTCTATATATAATCATTACTGATAATGGTCGACAGTTCGACAACCCAAAGTTCTTGGAGTTTTGTGAGGACCACGGCATCAGCCATCGGCTTACCTCAGTCGTGCACCTGCAAACAAATGGTGAGGTAGAGGTAGCCAATCAAACCCTACTGTAAGGGCTAAAGGCTCGACTGAGCAGAGTCTGCGGTAGGTAGGTGGACGAGCTTCACCATATCCTTTGGGCCTATCGAATAATGCAATAAATTCCAACTAATGAAACTTCATTTAGGATGGCCTTTAGCAATGAAGCTGTCATCCCGGTCAAAATAGGCCTACCCTTGCCTAGAGTTAGAAGCCACTCCAAAGAGGTAAATGATGAACAACTATGAGCTAACCTCGACCTAATCAAGGAAGTTAGGGAAAAGGCCCGAATTAGAATGGCTGCATACTAACAGCGCATGGCCCGTTACTACTCCTCCCGATTTAAAGGTAAGCTCTTCCTTTTCGGTGACCAAGTGCTCCGCAAAGCCTTGGTCTCTAAGACAATAAAGCAAAAGAAGCTAACTCCAAACTAGGAAGGCCCCTACGAAGTCACAGAGGTCATCGAAACCATGAGGATCCCAAAACTCTTACTCAAAGTGGTTCCTCCATAAGTAGAAGCATGAGCCAGATATGGCTCTCCCTCTTCATGATTTGCAGGATCACAAATCCTCCTTGATAAGGTATACATCGAAATCGGCCTTATCATCCTCCAACTTTCACAATAGCTCTCCAAAAATTAGGTAATAGCTTACCAGATCCTCTTCCTTTAAATACTAGACCCCGAGATCCCTAAGAAAGAGGGAAAAAAAAAAAGAAAAACTCATAATCACTTTATGAAAACTCCTTCTCTTTCTCTTCATAACCTTCTCCTCATTATGTGAAGTTGAAGATTATTCACTGACTTAGGCATCGGAGGATCCTTCATGGAGATCGCCCACCTCATTCCCTATGAAAAGACACTATTTTGCAGGTTTCTAAGGATGAAAGAATGCCATCCGGATGCTGGCATGCATCACTACACTACAAGAAAAAGACTGGATCGTAACACTTTTTTTTCGATGCTAAAGGGGTAGCGTCGAAAATTTTTGAATGAAGCTAACTGTTCTAGAAAGCATTGCAACATAAAGAAATGTAACAACGCCATTTAATGAGGCTATAAAGTATTGGCATCGAACCCCTTTTCCACTACTCCTCTCAGCAAAGCCCTAGCTATCTTCTTCCTCGCCTACCATCTGTGATCCTCCTTTTGCTCCAACCAACTCATAATAAATACGAAGCGAAGAGGGATACCACCGCTAGTCATCCGCGCAGCCCCTTTCATTCTTCTCTGATCCCTAGTTGCCTTCCCTCCACAAAGCCCTCAAAATTCCCATTCTCTCGATCCTCCACCCTTATCATCGACGAGGGGTCTCCTCCAAATCTCCTAGGTATCTTCTCCAAGAAAACCCTTTTCTTCTCTATTTTTATTGCTCTCTCTCTCTGGATTCCCTTCTTCTCTCCTCCTTCGTCTAAGAGCTTGCTTACGCCTCTAGGCTTCGGTTGCAGCATTTCTCCGATCGGCCCCCTTTTCTTCATAGTGTGGAGATTTCATCATATATGGATGGTCTTTTTATTAGCCATTGCGGTGTTTGGTGGGATTTCTAGGGTTTTGTATCGAGTCCTGGGTTCTGGATAGTAGAAATAGTGGCTTTTAGCTCCTCATATTTTTTCTTTTTAGGCTCAATGTTGGGATTTATTTGGAGTTTGTGTTCTCTAGTTGGATTTTTTGCTCTTTTATTTCTACTTCGATATGTTGATTACTATTTTATACTATGGATTAGCAATCACACCAGCAACCGCCCAGGATTATTTTTTTCCTCATTTCTTTCACTCTCTCTTGCTTGTTCATGTAGATTATAAAGAGTTTGATATTTGCCACTTATAATTAATAGAGTTTAAGAGAATCACAACACCATTGAAGTACCAGACAAGATTCCTTGCAGCATTCCCTGATCAGCAAGGGTTTTTTGTAATGCTTTGTCCTTGCAATGGTGCCAAAATTTAATCTCTATCGTTGGCGATCAAAAATAAAACCTACTCACTACTATAGCTAGTGGTGAATCAGAATCATATCCTCGGGGATCAAGAGCAATTATTTCATTAAAAAAAAAAGAAAAAAAATCATCCATAGAGGATTATATTAAGAATAACGGTTATTAAAAGATAACAACTAATTAATTAACGAAATTCTAATAGTAGGAGAAGCAATCCAGGAATTTGAATCCATCATACAAATAGGTTTTATCTTCTTTTTTTAATGTTGCAATAGTAATAATTTTTTAAAATAAAATTAGAATAATTTATCTCTTGTCAGGCACGAACCATATCAGGAGATCATCGCACATCCGCTTAGAGTATAAACTATCTAATAATTGCAAGGTTAAGGGTTTAATCTATCATACTACGATATATCTCTCCTAGGCATGTACTATATCTCAAGATCATGGTATGTCGATAGAGGGTACAGGCTGTGCATGCCAGATCAAAACCTCAATAAAAAAATAACTCAAAAGATATATGAAAGAAGTGCATATTTTTATTGCATAGAAATCAAAAATAAAAAGATAGATAGAACCTGATTATAGGCTTCATCATCATCCCAAGTTGAAGGAATCTAGCGATGCATTACTACCACCAGCATTCCCTCCATAATTTTTCTCTTTCAGGCCTAAATACAATAATCTAAATAAAAGAAGAATAAAAAGAGCTTTGTAGAAACTCCCCTCCCCAACTACTGCCTGAGGTCCTCCTTTTATAGAGCTCATTTAGGATTTTTTTCTAGTCAAAGTTGGAGTCAATCGAGTGCTCAAGATCATTCAGATATTGTGAGAAAATTTCTCAATCATCCGTTCAACATCACCTGCCTTAGTTTGTACCGAAAATCATGCAAAATCATCTCTTTCTTCTTTTTTGGGCAAATCGAGTCCTTTTTTGAGTGCCGTCTACATCGTTGGACTCCAAAAATTAAGCTCTTTCCACTCCTTTTCTATAAACATCCATAAAAAGTATCAATTTTTAATAAATTCAAAGTAATTAATATTTATTTTAATAGTTAAATTTGGATAATAAATAGACTTATCACATTTCCAACTTAATCATTGCTAGTCCCTTAGCAATATAATTAAAATAAAACCATGCGTCACTAAAATTCTTTTTTGCAAAATTAAATCTAGGCTTAAGGTTGAAATAAGTTAGCCAGTATCACTATCTAAGTATTGAGTTTCTGAAGTAAATTTTGCAATCAAAACTATCATAAACTTTCTTAGAGTTCATCTATAGATCTTTAACACTTATGTTTGTGATGGCTAACTTAGCATTTTGGTAATAGATTGTAAGAAATAATGGTATCTTCGCTTATCACTTACTTTGATCAATTTTTTATACATTCTCAAATTAAGCACATGACCTGAGGTAGCTTTTACACTGCCTGATATATATTTATTTATTTATTTATTTTTATTTAATTTTTTTAGCGATATGTTTATATTACCCATTTTTTGATACGAACAACAATGCTTACTTAGGTGAAGGTGCCCGATTACTCAATGGAAAACTAATATTTAGACTTATTTTTCTTTTATATATATATATATATTTTTTATTAGGTAGGTAGCTCTTTTCTTAAATTCAAGTTTCTCTTATTGAGGTGTATATCAATTACCAATTTTTAATAATAATTGAATCTCCAATTGAATTTACAACTAATACCAAATTTACCTCGTCAGTGTGCATGTGCAATAAAAGTGCTAATAACCTTTAGATGACCTAAGTATGTTACTAAAAGTCTGACCAGCTAGTCTACTCCTTGTCTCTCTACAGTAATTAGCCAATACTTTCTAACTCTATTACCTTTTCCTAGTCAATTTTGCTCAAAAATTTCTTTCACAGTACATGATTTATAAAAATATTAATTTTTTTTTTAAAAATGCCAACATGTTTTTAAAATATTTTTCAAAAAGGTTTCTCTAACTCTCCAACTTAATTCTCATTATCCTCAATGAAATAAAGAAGAATAAAATAAGGAGAAATACCATCTGGACGAGATATGCCTCATGTAATGTTAGGAGTGACCGTGCAGAGTAGTCTCTTATTCCTAAAAATAAGAATCATAAAAATAAAGGTTAGAACATAAAAATTTTGGGTTGCCTCTGAAAAAGCACTAAGTTTAACGTCTTCATCCAAATGTCATGGCTCACTTTGATTACCATTATCAAGGAGTTTGATGATATCTTCCCTTACTACTTCCTTCATGGTTGGTTTAAGTTTTCTTTGAGGGTCTCTTATAGGCTTGGTTTTCTCTTTTAAGTGAATCCTATGTTGAACGATCGAGGGGCTAATCCCTTTTATGTTAGCCATGGTCCATCCTATCACTTCTTTATCTCATTCAATAGTTTCCTTCTTGTGAAAAGTTTAGGTCGGTTGAAATAATCACAGGCAAGGGTTCTGATGGACCTAGATATGCATAGTTGAGATGCTTGGGAAGTGGTTTCAGTTCTAATTTGGGTGCTTCCTTTATTGATGGTTTGAGTAATGGTTCAGGTACTTTCTCTGGTGGTTCAGTTAGAAGTTCTCATCTTTATTTTTTATCAATTATAGAAACCTCATTAATTGCTCCCCATCTTGGTTTATGCAGGTTTCTAGGTCAAGCTCTTCATCACTAAGGTCAATTGGATCATAAACAGTATCCTAAACATAATTTGAGTAGCTCGTTTGATATGTATTGGTAAGATTAAATAGTTGTAGGATCATTTTCATAGGCTTTAGTTCTTCTAATTCTAGTTGCTCATATACAGAGTATGGTAAATATTAACACTTACCCCTAAGTCTAATAATTTATGAGGGTATACCCTATAATGCATGAAATAGTGGGTGACTCTAGATCTTTGTATTTTACTGGCATGTGGTTTAATAGATAAGAGCTCACACTGGCTGCCAGAAAGGCTCTCTTGGGCACATTGGTGGTCTTCTTTTTGGTACATAGATCCTTAAGGAATTTGGCATAGGCTGGGACCTGTTGGATTATGTCTAGTAAGGGATATTCACTTTAACTTGCTTAAAGATCTCCAAAATCTTATCGAATTGGACTGAATTTTGATTGGACTTAAGTCTATTTGGGAATGGTGCTACAACCCTAATTTTTTTGTTTATCTTCTTCTGACATGGGCTCAGCTGGTGGGTTGGGCATTACATTAGACTCTGATGCCTCAAGTATTTCGGGCTGACCCAGCTCAATAAGTTGTTCAAGTGGTGGGACTTCTAATTCTTTTTCTTCATATATATCCACCTGATTATCTATTTATTTTTTTAGATCTTAATGTATGAATGATAGTTAGTTGGTTAATCTGGACTCCTTATTTTGATCCTTGAATGTTTAGGTTCCTAGGGTTAGCTTCAGGCTAACTCAGTAGCTTATCTAATTCTCTTTCACTGAATGCTGTGGCTAGTTGACCTATCTGAGTTTCTAGTTTTGCAATGGATTGTTTGTGTGAGTAAAAGAGTTAAGTATTCATTTCTAGCCCTTTCAATGCTTGTAACACCTTCTCTTCGAAAGTAGGATAATGATTATTTGGTGGAGGTTGAGGAGCACTTGGATATTGAGAATACGATATGCTTCTGAATTGGGTCTCTTGATGGTTAGGCCTAATTGATATTAGACTAATGATAGGTTGGGGTTTTCATGAAAAATTTGGATGATTTTGCCAGGTAGGATTGTAAGTATTCGAATATGGACCATTTTCTGATCTAGAAGCCATTCGGGTTTGGGCTTGGTAGGCTTACTCCTGAATATGCTTAGAAAATTGGTATGTGGCTGGACATTCACCTATAGAATAGGTCGGACTCAAACAGATTATACAAACATCATGTAATTGAGTAGATGGGGAAGAGGTGTTTCCAACTTGTAGAATTCAATCAAGTTTTTGGGATAGTTCATCAATTTTGATATAGATGTCTATAGACTGATCTATGTTGTATATTCCACCTTTCTTAGGTTTTGTGGGAGGATCTCTACGGGTAGCAGATATGTGGTACCAAAAATTTTTACTTAGAGTTTCAAAAAGCTACCATGCCTCATGTTCATTTTTTAGCAAAATGTTCCTCCACATGAGGCATCCACCATTTGTCGATGCCTTTCTGATAATCCATCATAAAAATATTGAACTAACTACCATTTAGGTATTGCATGGTGCGAATATTTTATAGTTAATTCTTTTAATCTCTCCCATGTTTCATGAAATATTTCTCACTAACTGGAAAAAATAGGTTATGGCTTTTCTAATTTGATTCATTTTTTTATAGGAAAGTATTTCTTAATAAATTCCCTCTGAAGTTGGTCAAGTTGAAATTATAATGTCTAGTGAATTTAACCAATACATGGCTCTATCTTTTAGGAAGAAAGGGAATAACTTAAGCATAAGTGCCTCATCAGAGAAATTTTGAATTTTGACAGTTGAGCAAATTTCCAAGAATTCATCTAAGTGTTTATAGGGATCTTCATTTGTAAATCCATGGAAAGCTGGTAACATTTGGATGACACTGGACTTAATTTCATATTGGATAGCCTCTACTGGGGGTACTTGTATGCATGGTGAATATGTATATTATGAAGGGACAAAGTACTCCTTCAATTGACGTGGTGGATTATTTTCTTGATTAAGATCCATAATACGTGCTCTATTTTCTCTACAAGTTCTCTCTATTTCAGGATTTAAGAGTATGAGGTTGGATTGTAATGATCAGCGACCAAGCATATACCCTACCAATACACTCTAAAGCAAACAATAATTTTTTTTAAACTAATGTAATAGAAGAGAAAGAAGAAGATTCTAAAGAAAATATCCTAAAAGATTCCTAGAACTAAGAGCAATGAAGAATAATTTTGTTAGGGTTTAATAATTATTAGCAAAGTTAACAAAGATTAGACTCTCTACGCTAGGTTTAACCGAGATTTAGATAATTCCTAACTTCCAAGACTGCCTTAGAGCCCTCCAAGTCAACCAGTTAAGGGTATGGTCAGTAGGAGTCCCCCTTTCGCTTACTAGGTAAGCAAACGAAACCAATTAAGTAACAGTTTTTCTTTCCTTTTCTAGACACAAGTTAAGAAGTCAATCCCGACCCAGTCCAACTCTTTCGGATGTCTTGTCCTATTGAGCTCGAGTTCCTTAAGGCTGACGTCTAGTTAATTTTAGAGTCAAAGGCTTGGGTTAATACAAAATGAAGGATGCAGTTTGTGGGCCAAGGAAGGATGATTAACTCCTCACCTTATCTTGATTAAGGGTTTGTACCCTTAAAGTTAATTATGAAAATGCTGTGCAATAAGCAGATGTCCAGCTCTTGAAATTATCAAACAAAATTAATCTAATTACTTTTTTTTAAAAGATTTTTGTGATTAAGTTTCTAATTTTCTAATAAATTATGAGATGTCAATGAAAAAATTGAGTTTCACAGAAAATAAATGTACCTAAGTCAATCTAAGCATAAAAATAAATTATTTTTTATTATATTTTATTTTTATTTATTTATTTATTTATTTATTTATTTTCTTAAATTAATTATGTTTTATGAAAAGTGTCTTAGGGTTTTCTTTTAGGTTCTTTAAGGTAAGTTAATTAAAAGGAAAAGTTAATTAGGTTAAAAGTGGATTTGTGACAAGAAAGAAAGTAAATTTTTTTTATATTAAAAAGAAAATAATAAAATCTAATAATTAAGGTAACTAAAAAAAAGCAATAAGCTAAAGAGAGCAATAACTATTCAATAAAAAAGAATTTTTTTTACTCTTTTCTTTTATATAGAGGCACGAATAATAATGAAACAATAAAAAAATTAAAAATAAGAACAAAATTAAGAGAAAATTCATAATAAATTTTTTTATTTTTTTTTATTTTTTTTGAACTAATCGTGCCTGGATCCTCGATAACGGTGCTAAAATTTGATCACTATCGTTGGCGGTCAAAAATAAAACCTACTCACTACTATAGCTAGTGGTGAATTAGGATCGTATCCTCAGGGATCAAGATAATTATTTTATAAAAAAAGAAAAAAAATTTATCCGTAGAGGATTATATTAAGAATAGCGGTTATTAAAAGATAACAACTAATTAATTAACGAAATTCAAACAGTAGGACAAGCAACTCAGGAATCCAAATCCACCATGCAAATAGGTTTTATCTTCTTTTTTTAATGTTGCAATAGTAATAATTTTTGTAAATTTAAAATTAGAATAATTTATCTCTTGTCAAGCATGGATCATATCAGGAGATCACGGCACGTTCGCTTAGAGTATAAACTATCTAATAATTGCAAGGTTAAGGGTCTAATCTATCATACTATGATCTATCTCTCTTAGGCATGCATTGTATCCTAAGATCATGGTATATCGATAGAGGGTACAGGCCATGTATTCTTGATCAAAATCTCGATCAGAAAAATAACTCAAAAGATATATGAAAGAAGAGCACATTTTTATTGCATAGAAATCAAGAACAAAAAGAAAGATAGAACCTGATTACAGGCTTCATCATCATCCCAAGTTGAAGGAATCTAGCCACGCCATCAGAATTTCCTTCATAATTTTTCTCTCCCAAGCTTAAATACAATAATCTAAATAAAAGAAGAATAAAAAGAGCTTTGTAGAAACTCCCCTTCCCAACTACTACCTGAGGTCCTCCTTTTATAGAGCTCGTCTAGGATTTTCTCCTAATCAAAGTTGGAGTCAATCAAGTGTTCAATGTCATTCAGATATTGTGATAAAATTTTTCAACCATCTGTTCAACATCACATGCCTTAGTTTGAACCAGAAATTATGCGAAATCATCTCTTTCTTTCTTTTTAGGCAAACCGAGTCCTGATTTAGTGTCATCTGCATCATTGGACTCCAAAAATCGAGCTCTTTCCACTATAGGCTCCTTTTCTGCAAACATCCATAAAAAGTATCAATTCTTAATAAATTTAAAGTAATTAATATTTATTTTAATAGTTAAATTGGGATAATAAATAGACTTATCACTTTCTTTTCATTTCCTATTCATTTTGCTCTTAATGTATGACTGTGATGATTATCTTGTGGTGTATATAGATATGCATCATAGTCACACGCATATATCCTATGGTATCTGATTGTGCTGATTATCTTGTCATATGGATTGATACATTCGCTGACACACATATATGGTACAGTACCTTTTGTTTAATCTATTTTACGTTATTTTGTTTCTACTCTCATTCTTGCATACATCTTTGATCTTAGTTGAAGTCATAAAAGCATGAGTTACTAACTGTTGCTGGGGAGCTATGTAGATTCATAGAGATCATATAATTACCCTCTCTTATAGTTTCTAGGTGTGTAGTGTGATCAGTAGACAAATTGACTCAATCTTCATTTTTAATTATGTATTAAAAAGAGAGTAATGGCATCACGATGCATTAAGCCAATGAAAATCCTCTTTGTCATTGTTATTTCTTTCTCATTCATGTTTCTCATTTCATCTCTTATGTACAATGCTCATTCAAAGATTTTTCTCATATTACCTTGTGATCGCTGTCATTGGCGGTCAAAAATAAAACCTACTTCACTGCTATAGCTAATGGTGAATCAGGATCGTATCCTCAGGGATCAAGGATAATTACTTCACAAAAAAATAAAATATTATCTATAGAGGATTATATTTAGAATAGTAGTTATTAAAAGATAATAATTAATTAATTAATAAAATTAAGACAACAGAAGAAGCAACCCAGGAATCTGAATCTATCATGCACACAGGTTTTATTTTATTTTCTTTATATTGCAATAGCAATAATTTTTGCAAATTTAGAATTAGAATAATTTATCAGGCATGGGCTGTATTAGAAGATCACATCACATCCACTTAGAGTATAAACTATCTAATTATTTATAAAGTTAGATGTCTAAACTACCATATTATGATCTATCTCTCTTAGGCATGTACCATATCTTGAGATCACAGCACATCGATAGAGGATATAGGCCGTGTATGCCAGATCAAAACTTTGATCAGAAAAATAACTCAAAAGATATATGAAAGAAGAGCATAATTTTTATTGCATAGAAATCAAGAACAAAAAGAAAGATAGAACCTGGTTACAGGCTTCATCATCATCCCAAGTTGAAGGAATTTAGCTATGCATTGCTACCACCAGCATTCCTTCCATAATTTTTCTCTCCCAGGCCTAAATATAATAATTTAAATAAAAAAATAAAAAGAACTTTGAAGAAAACTTCTCCCGCTGACTACTGCTTGAGGTCCTTTTATTGAGCTTGTCTAGGGCTTCCTTTCAGTCAAAGTTGGAGTCAATCAGGTTCAAGATCGTTCAAATATTGTGAGAAAACTCCTCAGCCATCCGTTTTATATCACTTGCCTTAGTTTGCATAGAGAATCATGCGAAATCATATATTTCTTTCTTTTTGGATAAATAGAGTCCTGATTTGAGTACCGTTTGCATCGTTGGACTCCAAAAATCGAGCTCTTTTCATCTATAGGCTTCTTTTCTGCAAACATCCATAAAAAATATTAATTATTAATAAATTTTAAGTAATTAATATTTATTTTAATGATTAAATTGGGATAATAATTAGACTTATCACTTTGTCTTAAGAAAATGTCTGTAATGTGGTCATCGTTATCAATTGCAACAGTCGGTGCCTGATCTAGAAAAATCTCATAATGAAGAAGCTTCTCACCTAGTAAATCTTTTTTGTCAAATACCCTAGACTAAAATGTTAACCCCACGTCTCATCAAGCACTTTCACAAAGATTTATTTGTAAACAAATAACCCACTCAAGGCAGATGGAACAAACACAAGTTTACAAGTCTTTACTCATTTTTGGGATTGTACAATAGTACCTATGAGGCTATTATGTGATGTGTATCTTTGAGAGCCAGGTGCTAAGCCTCTTGAGTGCCCAAGTCTTTTCTTTGTAAGTCATAGAGATTCTGCTTTCTTTTTCTTGCCTTCTAAATATCTCTAATAAATTAGCAAGATGTAATCGTGTTAACTCTATGAATCCTCCTCTTATGGGTGTTGCATGCAATATTTTCTTCTAATATGAATTTTGTGGATATCTTATGCTCAAATCTTTGCTTATAAAATGTCTTTACCTGTGCTAATAGACAAGTTTGAGCTTAACCTTTTACTAGTGTGCCTATTAAATATCTGATGCTTATACCACATGTTGGTTTGTTTGGTTTCCCATTGCTGTTCACAAAGCAACTAGCCTTCTCCTGGTCACTTGCTTCCAGTCTAACAATTGCTGAATTCAATCCTGAATTTTGATTTTGTTAGTCAATACAAAACATAATGTTCATATGGTTTTTCTTATGAATAAAGTCCTTTCATTTATTAAGGATGTTAATTAACTTTATTTCTCTTCTCCAAGGTGGGATCAATAGAGGGAAGGGTCGGTGTACATCATCTGGATGATTCATAGCAAAACATATATTTTACATTCAAATTTCAATTTTTGGGACAAGGACAGCAAACAAAGACTGAAGTTCTCCTCAGGACAACAAATAGATAATAGTTATATGCTCTCTCTCTTTCTCTCTCTCTCTCTATATATATATTCTCTATCATGCCTTTTGTTTTTTTAAAAAAATATGTTTGCCTATCTGCACATATATCTAGAGTCTGAAGTGAATTATGTACCTATGGTGAATTTTTTACTTCATTTTCTTTTTGGCATTTCAGTAAGTCATTCATCTGTTTGTCATCACCATTAGATGAAATCATAGGAAAGATGACATTGCCAATTGCCTCACCTATTCACTGCATAAACTCAATCATTTGTCTATGACAATATTGGTAAGCTAAGTTATTTGGAGTTGGACAAATGTATCTTCTTCTGTCAGTCCCTTTTGATGAAGACTTTCCTTTCTGTCACTCTATAACAATACCCATAATTACAAAGATTCAATGACATGTTCTGAAACTAACGGTCTACTAAAGAAAATTGGGGTTGGGATATGGCAGTCATAAGCATATACCCCACCTGATTATCAATTTCAATTTTTGTACTTGATTATCATAATTGCCAATTTAATGATTGTGAAGGAAATTGAAACATTTTTTTTTGTTTAACTAAAGATGGATTGAATTCTTTATGCAGAACCATAAGCATCAGTTGATTACATCAGCCATCAAGCAAGTTGTTGCACATTTGTTATTCACCTGGAAGCTCTGTCTTGCAATGCAGTTACTGGCATTATAATATATAACCATTTTGCAATGTGGTTACAGAAATTTTGTTTCAGAACCAAAAAGGAAGAATATGTTGGTTTTATCAGTTATCAATTATTTTGTTATTTGTTTGTTTATATGTTGTCTTGGCATACAATCACTAAAATATAACTTGAAACCATTTTTGTATATAGCCTTTTTTTTTCTCAAATTTCTTTGGAATGATGTAGCTTCCATAATGCAGATTCCATGATCAAGCCTATCTTTTCCTGCTTGCATCTCTCAATTAATTAACAATCTATTGTCAGAACTCAGGCTGGAGTACCAAAAATATGATTAGGATTTAGGTACTTGTTCTTTTACTTTGACATTTGCTACATATCTATTTATATTCATGATATTCATTTGTCAGTTGTGCAGTTGATCAGTTGTGCTGTTGATCACATATTGTATATGAAGAGAAATCAAAAGGAGAGTGTCCAAATGATTCACTCTTAAATATTGACTGTGATGTATTAGAAGGTAAATCTGTTTATCATCTGAATTTTTAAAGCATACTTTGGAATTGTCATCATGTCTTGTTCTTAAATCGTTATGTAGGCTTCATATTATGTATGCACTCTGTTACATGCCATGATCTATTTCCGTAACTTTAAATTATTGCTCTAGGTAAGAAGCAAATTAATCTAAAGATTTATAGAGACAATGTGATTTGAAATAACTTTGCTAACAAAATTTATTCTCTTGCTGTTAATTTTTTCTTTCCATTGAAAGGATCTATCTACTCTCTATTAGTACCGGTCATTTATATGGAATGTGTTGTATCATTATTAATCTGCTGGAGTCATTTATATGGAATGTGTTGTATCATTATTAATCTGCTGGAGCTTAACACCTTCTCCAGCAGCCATTGGTTGCTGAAATCTGACAGCAGCCCAGAAACCCAGCCAGCAATGTGAGGTTGGCAGAGCCAGTCTCTTTCAGTTGACCTCTGGTGCTGTAATCAGAATCCCAAAGATGGTGTCCATATTTGGTCCCCACATAAAGTTGGGAAAATTCTACATATCATGCAGGAGATAATCCAATACATTTCTGTCCATTTTGTAAACCACAAAACATTTTTCTTGTGCATGCATAGAATTTTTATACAGTTTACAGTAACTATATATATATACCAACCATAAAAATGCTGTTGTTGCTCGTGTTATTAATGCTCAAGCAGTTTGGTGGTTTATTTTGACATCACGAGATACTACCTTTTGCTCAATTTTTTTTCTTCCTCGGATGTTTTTTCAGAAAAGCTAGTTACAAACCTCACACGATTGTCATGGGAAAGGGTGGAGGTAAGTTTTCACAGCTGCAAACAGAGGTTTGCTGCACACAGTGTCATTCAGGTCTCTCTCTCTCTCTCTCTCTCTCTCTCACAACACTCTGCCAAGATTTTAGTACAATGCTTATAATGGCATGTCCCCCTATAACGGGGGTCTATGACAGGTCAAGGATTCCTTCATTCACTCAGAAGGTGCGGATGTTATCCAACACATGATCGATCACTTCCTTAGCTAAGGAAGCATGTTATAAGGGATGGCAATTTTCTCCGTTTTCTCGTTCACCCAGTCAATACCATTTTTAACGGATTGAAAAATCCTCGTTTTAAATGGCTTAACAGGTAACGGAGATTTTTGTTAACAGCTAAATGGCCCGGGGACAGTATTCTCCGCCCCATTCCCATTTACCCGTCCCTGTTAGCTTTATATAATGACTCAACGAGCCTTCTTTTATGCATCGTCTCTTGCTTTTCCTCTTTCACACAGCCGATCTGAAGTTCTGAAGTCTGAACCTACTCCATCGTCTCCAATCGCTGATCTGAACTCTGAAGTTCTAAATCTACTCCATCGTCTTCAATCGCTCCCTCATCGATGCCTTCCAACACCTTTTTTTTCCTGATACGCTCATCTCTTTCTTTTATTTCTAAAGAAAGATATCTCTTTATTTTTTGCTTTGAAATTTGAATGTATTCTTTTGTTACGATGTTAAAGCTAATGTGTTAGATGTATCAATATCAACGATTAGTTGTTGGAATTTATTCTATCTTATCCTAATTAATTTTATTTTTTAAATTTTTTTAATAAATTATAAATTTAATAAAATAATTTTATTTTTTATGTAAATGGGCAAACGGGTACCCTGTGGATATCCCCGTCTCCTTTCCGTTAACTATAATGGCTTAATGGGCGGGAAACGGGGATATTTTTCCTAACGGGGATGGATATTGGTATAGACTGCTTCGGTCCATCCCGGGCTGTTGCCATCTCTACATGTTATGGCCTTGAGCTCTCAAGCTCTCAAAGTTCTGGTTTGATAGAGCTTAGAGATATTCATCATCCACTGATGAGAACCACACACGAAAACAATTGAACACAAGTTGTAAATCCAATTGATCCCATTGTTTTTGTAGGAATTTTCGTATTCTTTCTATTTATATGCACGATATTCATTTTGGTATACAGCCTCAGCTTGAGATAGTGTTTGAACATTTATGAGATCATTTTTTGATATCACACTAGTCAGCCACTGATATTTCTAAGACCAGACACGAGGAAGGAACTACTATAAGAATAATTCAGATTTAAGAAATTTTGCATATTCTACTTTTTGCTAAGGTCCTTAATTCCTCTTGTGTATGCAGAGTATCCTAATCAAAATATATATGACCGCATGGTTTGACATTAAAAAAAATTATTAAAAAAATAAAAACAAAACACCATATTCATAGCAATGACCTTTATCAAAATTTCAAAAGTACGTGCCGGAAGGTTGTCTGAAAAGGTAGGGAAATTTTTTTCGATACTTTTTACTTTTAAAATGTATCGAGTAAGTTTTTCTTCACTATTGTTTTATCAATGCTTTTAAAAGCGTTAGAATATATTTTTCGATACTAATAAGTATCAAAAATATTTTTTTTAGTGTTGTTAGATAAAAAAATTATTGTAATGCTACATCGTTTTCAAGTTGAAAAATAAAAATTTGTAGTAATTAGACATGGCTTGATATGTTTCCATATATATAAAGAATATGAATCACAGTCCATATAAGACACTGGGGATTCGTTCTCTTTTTATATATAGACATGCTGTCCTAATCCTAATCTATCCCCATCCATCAAGTTTATAGAAAGATTCTGCTGGTGCAAATAGAGATGGACACTGGACCAAACCGGACCATCCATGGTCCGGTTTGGTCCGGCACAAAGCAGGCCATGCCTGGCATGGCCCGCTTGCTATAGTACAAAGCCGTGCCAACCACGGCCCATAAAAGGGAATTGTGCTAGGCTCAAAAATTTTGGCCCGCGGACCAAGCCCGGTATGGCCTATTAGGGCTTGGGCTAGTATGGCCTAGGCAGGCCAGGCACGGCATGGCCCGCATGCCAGCCAAGCACGGCCCATCCCCCTTAATAATTTATTTTAAAAAAATATTTTATTAATAAATTAAAAAATTATTGAAAACTAAGGATTTATTAATATGGAGCCATCTTAATGGTGGAGGATTTGACATAGACCCTTACCATTTTATTAATTTAAAATCAAAAGGTACATGAAGAAGGGGGCTAGGCCTGACCTCCAGAATACAATAAGAAAGAAGAAGAAAAATAGAGATGACTCATTTTAATAATTAAAAAAATAAAATATACAATAAATAGAGATGACTCATTCATCAGTAGTATTTGTATCATCATCATCTTCGCTGGATAAGTCATGTCTACCTTTATCTTGAAGTCTCGCCTCAGCATCTAACCAATCTTTGAAGCAAAAAGCATCTCAACCATATCGCTAGTCATCCTACTTCTCTTTTCATCTAGAACATGCCGACATGCACTAAAAGTGGATTTCAATGCTACTGTGGACATCGACATAGCTAAAATATCACGTGCAATGGCAGACATAACAGGATATTGATTTTAACACTCTTCACCAAGCTAATACATCTAGATTCTCTATTTGATTTTCATCATATGCAGACTGAAGATCATTTCGTAAATAAAATTTTAGTTCACTACTTAAAGATGAAGAAGATAAAGATGAACTTGAAGCATGGGTGTGTTTTCTTTGTGCAATGAATGAAAAAATAGATGACGAACGAGAACTATAAGAGAAACAAAGATTTATGCGGATAATCTAGATCCATGAATTTTTTCATCATATAAAGCATAAATATCATGAAGAAGTTGTGTTACCTCATTTTTAGTAGGTTCAGGACCTTGAATCATATTTTCACAATATGCATCAATTAAAATTAGCACACTACTTAATTTAACTTTAGGATCAAATACAACAGCTAAGTTATGCATAGGACATATCTTGTCCCAATATTCATTCCATTTAGATTCATTTGTTCAATAATAAGTATTAAAATATCATCATTTTAATGTTTAGCAAATTTTTCACTAATTATATATGCTTGTTGTAAAAAATGAATATGAAGTTGGATAATAAATACCAGAAAGAATATTAGTAGCATTATAAAAACTAACCAAAAAATCTTTCAAAATTTTACCTTTATTCCAATTAGTTATAGTCAATATAAAGCCTAATCCACGATCATTAATATATGCACTTAATAAGTTTTTATATGGGTATATATGCATCATGTATTATGCTATATGTTATGTTCCAATGAGTAATTATATCAAGTTTAAATTTTTTTAAATGTTTACCATAATCTAGACATAGTTGCTTAAATTCTTGAAGTCTTAATCTTGAAGCATGAATAAAAGAAATAGCATTTCTAATTTTTGAAATAATATTTTGAATCATGCCCATGCCAGCTTGAACAGAAAGATTTAAGATATGACATGCACATCTAATATGCAATAAATTTTTATTTAACATGGGATGCAATGAGCCATTCAATAATGCAACATCAGAATTATTATTATATACATTATCAAAAGTAATAGACATGATTTTATCATTAATATTATATGAGCATGCAATTTGATAAATGACACTTGAAATTTGTTGCCCAGAATGCAGAATATCAAAAGCATGAAAAGCAAGAATACGTTTATTTAATTGCCAATAATTATCAATATAATGAGCAGTAATAGCAATAAAATAATTACTATCTACAGATGCTGACCAAATATCAGAAGTTAAAGAAACATTTGCATTTAAAATAGAGTGTTTCAATTAGACTTTGTCTCATTGCTAAAAAGTTTGTCATAGTTACTCTTCTAAATGTACGCCTACAAGTTCTTCTATAAATAAGCATGTTGTATGGCTAATTGAACATATTCTTCAAAATTAAAAGATTCACATAAACTAAAAGATAATTCATTCTTAACTATCCATCTTATAAGTAATTTTCTCTGATTTTCATGATTATATACAAAAGTACCTGCAAGTGATCCCCTTGTATATTAAGGGTACTTTGAAGATAAGAATCATGCATCCTATAACTCTCTTGATGTCTTTTTAAATGGCCCATTCTCCTACTACTACTATAACTATAAGTTTTGCACATTTTCTACATTTTACTTTCAAGACTCCATCAACCATAATTCTATCAAATTCATTCCAAACATCACTACTCCTCTTACAAGAAGAGGTTTGACCTTCACTTGGTTCACTGGTTCTAAAAGAAACTTGGGGATTAGTTTTCTCTTCCTCAGAAACAGGGGGCATACCAAAATGACTTTCATCATAAGATGGCATATCTAAAATTCTAAATTATGAATGCAAAAAAATAAAAACTAACCACAAGGAGGAATTGAGTAGAGGACCAGAGGTGAGGCGTAGAGCCGAGATTTGTGAGCTTTCTCTTATGCTTTGCCTTTCAGTAAGAAGTGATCTCCTTTCTCTTATACTTTTAACTTCTCAACAAGAACCTCCTCTTGTGTAGCACTTGTGCACTTACTAAATGCAAACTAAAAATTAAATTGCTAGAGTGTTGACCCAATTATTGATTTTGATGATTAATAAAGGAATTGAGTATATTTATTTGATTACTAATGGATTTGACAAGTGTTTCAGCACTTAAAAATATTTGATCGATTTAAAGGTATTAAGAAATGAGTTTTGAATCAATTGTAATCATAAGTTTCAAAGTTTCAGAACCTGGAGTCGACACCTAGAGTTTCGGAGCCGACACCTAGAGTTTCGGAGTCGACACTTACAGTGTCTGGAGCACTCCGATGCGGGGACAGAACGCTTATTTTTTGAGCATCTTGGAGCCAACACACACAGTATTCTGGAGCCGACACCTGACGATGGTGAGCCGACACCTAACTTTTTCGGAGCCAACTCCTCGACGAACTCAGAACTTTCTATTTTTGGATAAACACTTGGAGCCGACACCTGAAAAGTTGGAGCCGACTCCAACTTATGGGACAAAAATTTAAAATGCCAGATCAGCTCTAACGGTAATATTTCCTTTTTACCTAACTTCTAACGGATATATTTTGTTTCAGTTACACTCCAACGGCTAGTTTCATCCCAAAAATGAATTGAAAAAATCTATAAAAAGGGAGAACGCCGTTTGAAAAATATGAACGAAAAAAGAAAAAGAGGGAGAATATTCAAATCAAAAATCCAAGAAGTCTTGAGCCTGAAATCCAAGAGAGAAGTTTTCAAACTCAAATCCTTCCACTCCACAAAGCTCAAAGAAGAATCCAAGGTTCAAGTTTGAAAAATCAAAGGATTCACAAAAAGGGAAGAAGCTCTGTTTTGAAGATTTTCCAACTTCTCATCTGCAACATTTGCAATGAATCAAAGCTGAGGCCTGATTCAACATCTCCAAAAGAAGAGGAAAAGAAGAAAAGAAGAAAAGCTCAAATCCAATCCACTTCAAACAGGCTTTTCTAAACCTTGTTCATTTATTTGAATATTTGCTCATTTAAGGAGCTGTCTTGTATCTTAAACATTATTCTTTCTTGTTTTTTGCTGGTTCAATCAGGGGGATTGAACTAGTGAAGGTTGTATACCTCGGGTCAAGCTAGTTTAGCTTGAGTTTAGGGTTTTGTGCTGGTGAGCCCGAAAAACCGGCTGGGTTCATTGTGATCCCGGGTAAAACAATAAGTTGTGAGTTGTGATCTTGGAAAACAACTCGACTGTAATCAAGTCGATTATAGTGTGGACCAAGTAAATCTTGGGAGTGGACGTAGGTGTTGGATACACCGAACCACTATAAAATCTTTGTGTCTACCGTGCTTCTATTATCTCTATCTCTATCTCCTTTTTGTGCTTTCTATTTGCATTGCATTTAATTTCATTTATCTTAAAGCCAATAGTTTTTAAAAGGTTAAATTTTTTAAAGAACCCAATTCACCCCCCCCCCCTCTTGGGTTGCCATCTGGGCCAACAATTGGTATCAGAGCAAGTGCTCATTTGAATCTGATCACACGATCAGGAGCTAAAGATCCAAATGGCAGCTCAAGTTGGATCTTCATTTGCTGAAGGTCATTCTACAAATAGACCTCCCTTATTTAATGGTTCCAACTATTCATATTGAAAGCAAGAATGAGGATATTCATTCAAGCTTCTGATTATGAATTGTGGAGTGTTATAATTAATGGACCTAGCACACCCACACACATTGTTGATGGCTCTATTGTTCCTAAGCCCGAAAGGGATTGGAATGATAATGATAGGAAAATGGCTCAGCTCAATGCTAAGGCCATGAATGTCTTGTATTGTTCATTAGATGCAAACGAATTTAATCGCATTTCTACATGTAATTCTGCAAAAGAAATATGGGATAGATTAGAGGTTACCCATGGGGTACTAATCAAGTAAAGGAATCTAAAATAAATATTCTTGTTCATAAATATGAATTATTTAGCATGGAGCAAACTGAAACTATTGCATGCATGTATACTAGATTCACCGATATTGTAAATGGTTTGAAAAGTCTAGGCAAGACCTATACTAATTCTGAACTTGTTCGCAAAATTCTTAGGTCACTACCAAGGACTTGGGAAGCAAAAGTGACAGCAATCCAAGAAGCCAAGGACCTCAACACCTTACCCTTGGAGGAGCTACTTGGATCCCTTATGACCCATGAATTAACTATGAAGCAGCACATAGAAGAAGATGTGAAGAAGAAAAAGACTATAGCTCTTAAGGCTGCTGAAAGTGAGGAGAGTGCAGTGATAATGATGATGATGATGATGAGACAGCTCTTCTAGCAAGAAAATTCAAAAAATTCATGAGAAGAAAGAGACCCTTCCACAAGAAGAAATCTGGAATTAAGATGGAAGGAGAAAAAGAAAAGAAAAGGACAAGAACAAAGAGAAAGACCCCTTGATTTGCTATGAGTGTAAGAAACCGGGGCACTTTAGATACGATTGTCCACAATTAAAGAAGACTTACAAGAAGAAGAAGAAAGCCTATGTTGCAACCTGGAGTGACAGCGATGAATCCTCTTCAGAGGAAGAACAAAAAAAGTTGCAAACATTTGCTTTATGGCAAACGACGACAGCGAGGTAAGTTCCGAAAACCCTAGTGATGAGCTTGCATTTGATGAATTATTTGAAGCTTTCAATGAACTAGTAGATGATTTTAAAGTTTTGAAAAAGAAATACAAATCTTTGAAAAATGATAACTCAATTCTTATTAAAGAAAAAGATGATCTTACTAATGAAATTAAAATGCTAAAATCTGAAAAAGAAAATATGACAAAAGAAAGAGAATCAATTTCCAATGAAAATGATAAGCTAAGAAGGAAGTTGATAAATATAAGAATATTATTGATAAATTTACTTATAGTTATGAAAAACTTAATTTATTGTTAAGCAATCAAAGAGCTATATATGATAAAGCTGGTTTAGGATATAGACCTAACTTAAAACAAAAATTTATCAAAAATTTTTTAGAAAAGAACAAAATAGAGATAATGTTACATGTCATTATTGTAACAAGAAAGGCCATAAATCCTATGAATGTGATGCAAGAAATAATAACAAAAAATTAAATAACAAAGGCAAGAAAATATGGGTTCCCAAAGGAATGATCTTTTATGCTACTAACCATGAAGGACCCAAGAAGGCTTGGGTACCTAAATATAAGACTTAATTATTTTTGCAGAAGTGTCTTGCGGCCAAAAGATCAAAACGAAAGTGGTATCTCGATAGCGGCTGCTCAAGACACATGACGGGTGACAAGGATCAATTCATCACCCTTGAGAGCAAAAGAGGAGGAGTTGTTACATTTGGTGACAATGGCAAAGGCCAAATCATGGGGTTTGGTAAAATTCAAATAACTCCCTCCACATATATTGAAAATGTTTTATATGTCAATGGTTTGAAACATAATCTAATAAGTATTAGCCAATTATGTGATAAAGGTTTTAAAGTATCATTTGAAGCATCAATCTGCACTGTTTCTAATCCCATTGATAATAGCATTGTTTTTATTGGAAATAGAAATGGCAATGTATACTTGATTGATCTAGACAATTTGTCTACTAGTAATCATTGCTTAGTTGCTAATAATGCTAATATGAATGAGATTAGTTGGTTATGGCATCGTAGATTAGGTCATGCAAGCACACACCTTATTTCAAAATTAATTAAAATGGATTTAGTAAAAGGACTTCCACAGCTAGATTTTGAAAATAACAAAATTTGTGATGCATGTCAATTTGGAAAACAAACTAGAAATTCTTTCAAAACTAAAAATATTGTTTCCACTTCTAGGCCACTTGAACTACTTCACATGGATCTTTTTGGACCTACTAGAACCACAAGTCTAGGAGGAAAGAAATATGGTCTTGTGATTGTAGATGATTACTCTAGATACACTTGGGTATTGTTTTTAGCTCATAAGGATGAGACCTTTCCATTATTTTTGAAATTCTTCAAGAAGGTCACAAATGAGAAAAACAACACCATAGTGTCTCTAAGAAGTGATCATGGCACTGAATTTGAAAATCATTTATTTGAAAATTTTTGCATAGAAAATGGAATTCATCATAATTTTTTAGCACCTAGAACACCACAACAAAATGGAGTAGTTGAAAGAAAAAATAGAACTTTAGAAGATATGGCCCGTACCATGCTATGTGAAAGCAACTTACCAAAACTTTTAGGCGGAAGCTATAAACACAGCATGTTACATTCTTAATAGAGCTTTAATTAGGCCAATCATTAAGAAAACTCCTTATGAACTATGGAATAATAGAACCAAACATAAGTTACTTTCATGCATTTGGTTGTAAATGTTTCATTCATAATAATGGCAAAGATAATCTAGAAAAATTTGATGCAAAATCTGATGAAGGCATTTTCTTAGGATATTCAAAATCTAGTAAAGCCTATAGAGTGTTTAACAAGAGAAACTTAATTGTAGAAGAATCTATTCATGTAATTTTTGATGAATCTTTAGCATCGAGTTCTAAAAGATTGATGATGAGGAAGATACAAACATTCTAGAAAGAGATTGAAAAATTAAATATAGATGTATCTTCGGATCATGAACAAGAAGCTAAGGATAATGATTCTCCTAATGTTGATGTTGTTGATGCAAATCATAATGATGTAGATCTTCCTAGAGACTGGAGATATGCCTATGGTCATCCTAAAGAATTAATTATAGGTGATCCATCTCAAGGAGTAAGAACTAGATCATCAATGAGAAACATCAATAATCATCTTGCATTTGTATCTCAAATTGAACCTAAAACTATTGAAGAAGCATAAAAAGATAATAATTGGATGTTAGCTATGCAAGAAGAATTAAATCAATTTACTAGAAATAATGTTTGGACTCTTGTAGATAGACCTAAGGATCACTCTGTTATAGGATCAAAATGGGTATTTAGAAATAAATTAGACGAAAATGGCATAGTAATTAGAAACAAAGCTAGATTAGTTGCAAAAGGATATAATCAAGAAGAAGGAATTGATTTTGATGAAACTTTTGCACCTGTAGCTAGACTAGAGGCAATTAGATTATTACTTGCATTTGCATGTCTTATGCATATCAATTTATTTCAAATGGATGCTAAAAGTGCATTTTTAAATGGATTTATAAATGAGAAAGTTTTTGTTGAACAACCACCAGGTTTTAAAGATCATGAATTTTCAAATCATGTTTTTAAATTGCACAAAGCACTATATGGTTTAAAACAAGCACCTAGAGCTTGGTATGAAAGATTAAGTAAATTTCTGATTGAAAATGATTTTATAAGAGGAAATGTTGATAAAACACTATTTTTGAAAAGAAAAGATAAGGATTTATTAGTAGTACAAATATATGTTGATGATATTGTATTCGGTGCTACTAACAATTTGTTATGTCAAGAATTTGCTAAGTTGATGCAGGGTGAGTTTGAAATGAGCATGATGGGAGAACTCAACTTCTTCCTAGGACTTCAAATCAAGCAAAGCAAAGAAGGAATTTTCATCAATCAAGCCAAATACACAAAAGAACTGCTCAAGAAGTTTGGAATGGAGTCAATCAAACCACTTGGAACTCCTATGAGTCCTTCATGCAAGCTGGACAAAGATGAAGATGGTAAGAAAGTAGATCAAAAATATTACAGAGGTATGATCGGATCTCTTCTTTACTTAACAGCTAGTAGACCAGATATAATGTTTGCTGTATGTCTATGCGCTAGATTTCAATCTGAACCTAAAGAATCTCACTTAATTGCTGTAAAAAGAATCTTAAGATATTTAAGTGGAACTAAAAATGTAGGTTTATGGTATTCTAGAGACTCAACATTAAACTTGATTGCATATTCTGATTCTGACTATGCTGGATGTAAATTAGATAGAAAAAGCACAAGTGGAGCATGTCAATTCTTAGGTAGTAACTTAATCTCTTGGTTTAGCAAAAACCAAAATTCGGTTGCATTATCTACTGCTGAAGCAGAATATGTTGCAGCTGGAAGTTGCTGTGCTCAAATCCTTTGGATTAAGAGACAACTTGAAGATTACGGCATAACACTTGATAAAACTCCAATTAGATGTGATAACACAAGTGCAATAAATCTAACTAAAAATCCAATTCAACATTCAAGAACAAAACACATTGAAATTAGATATCACTTTATAAGAGAACATGTAGCTAATAATGAAATTTGTCTTGAATATGTTAATACTGAAGAACAATTAGCTGATATATTTACAAAACCTTTGAGTGAAGAGAGATTTTGTTATCTTAGAGGTGAATTAGGAATATGTGACCCTTTGGATTGATTTTGATACTTTAAGGAATGACTTTCTAGATCTATATTAATTTCTTGATATTCCTTTCATAATTTTAAGGACAAATTATCTAGTCATCTGAGTAACTTGATTCTTCATACTCCAAAATTTTATCAAGATTTTATCGAATTTATTTTGATAAGTTTCAGTTGTTTAAATCTCAATTATTTTTCTCTGAAACTGTCATTGGAGTCGACACCTCAGAATGAGGAGTCGACACCTTTGTCTGTGTCGCTCTCGGTCCCTGACCTTGGAGCCGACACCCGTATAAGTGGAGCCGACTCCAGTTCGAGCAACTGTGTTAGCGATTTGGAGTCGACACCCAACTTTGCGGGAGTCGACACCTGGGAATCCAAAATCAATTTATTAGGGCAGAGTCGTCACCTCGTCATTTCATAACTCTTCGAATCCTCCACCAAATTTCTTCAAAACTCTCTCAAAGCCTCCCCATCTCTAATTCCACTCTATCCAAGCTTTCCTAAGGATCCAATGGCACCTAAGAGGAGAGGTTCGGTGATTGGAGTGCCTGTGGTGACCAAAAATGCTCCGTGAGGCGACCATCCGCGAGCCGTCTCCAAGCGAGGATTCCTCCACCGATTCAGACAATCCCAACACCACTTCACCTCAGGGATAATCACAATGGGTAGGAAAGTTGACTTTGAGTTCTTTCAATCCGAGGGTTTTTCGATTGGTAATCAACTCAAGGAGCTTGGATGGGATAGAGTTTATTCTCTTGATGTTCCTACTTACCCAGCTTTAGTGAAAGAATTTTACTTTAATTTATCGAGAGGTGATGGCGGTTTAGTGAGCTCTGTTAGAGGCAAACGGATTCATCTTACATTTCAAAAATTAGGAAATCTCCTGAGCATCCCCATTATCGGATTAGCTACGATATGCACAGTGATGATCAGCGGCCCTATCAAGGATGTTAGGGAGAGATGTTGAAGAATTTGAGGAAATTAGGGCTAACCAGTTGCCCTTGGAATTAAGATTGCTACACAACATTTGCAGCAGAATTTTGTTCCCAAAGACCGACGTTTTGAGTATGTCTCCGAGCGGGACATTGTTGTGATGGACAGTATTTTGACCGGTCAACCTATTAATTTAGCTGCTATGATGATATTCTATATGGCCGAGGCCGGAGGGAAGAGAAGATCATCACTACCTTATGGCATGGTTTTAACTATGGTATTTAGAAGCCAAGGGGTTGTAATTTTGGACAATGAACCCTCCAAGAACCTGAGACACACTGATTATTACAGTTTGGCCACTTTGCATAGGATGGGATTTGTAAAGGTGAACGGGCAATGGGAAAGGAAAGGTAACTTGGATGAGAGAGCCCCTGAGCCTAGACATTCTGCACCTTGTGAGGCTGGTCCTTCTATGAGGGTTCCCTCACCGCGCCGAGGAGTCCAGTTCCTGCCCCTGCACCTGCTCAAATTCATGTTCAGCCATCCTCTTCATCAGTTGGATTTTCAGACCTTCAAATGGAGCAACTCAAAGGATTGCTTGCTGCTCAGAAGGATGAACTGAAGACTGAGTTTGATAACAAATTTATGAATCTTAAAGAAACACTTTATTCCTTAGATGATCGGATTGCCAAAATAGAATCTACTCTTAGCTCTTCTGCTAGATCTTTAAGTAGTGATTTGAAGAATATATTTGAAGAACTTAAAGACATATGTGGAGATTCTGAGACCTATTCAAAGTGCAATGCAGAGCTTCAAGATAAAATCATGACTGCTTGCTCTTTTGTTGATAGAAGGTTGAAAGAATTTGTAGCCACTCAGAGTGATGGAATGCATAAAATTCTAGATCATTTGACAAGAATCATTAGAACCAACTTGTAGTTTTTATGTTGTTTAATGTCTTGATGTAATGAAAATTTAGTTTTGATGTAATGAATGTTTAGTTTTTGATGTAATGAAGTTTAAGCTTTGATGTAATGAAAGTATAGTTTCTTTCTTTTTGTAATACTTGACTTCAATGAAATGAAATTATCTTTTGATCTATCAATCTTATCTTTTGACTTAACTTTTCTTTATCTTTTTGTTGATTACAAAAAAGGGGAGAAAGTTATGTCGTATATGCATTGATTAGTTATGCTTTAATTGGCATTTATTTAATTGGTATCAAATATGAAGAACAATTGATAAATATGTAAAGCAATAGGGAGATACAATTGATAATTTGAACTTCACAGGGGGAGCTACCTTATTCAGGGGGAGCTTGCTTGTGAGGATCACTTTCTTGAAAATTTTAATTTAAGAATACTTTGCATATACTCAATGTTTTTATAATCATCAAAAAGGGGGAGATTGTTGATCCAATTATTGATTTTGATGATTAATAAAGGAATTGAGTATATTTATTTGATTACTAATGGATTTGACAAGTGTTTCAGCACTTAAAAATATTTGATCGATTTAAAGGTATTAAGAAATGAGTTTTGAATCAATTGTAATTCATAAGTTTCAAAGTTTCAGAACCTGGAGTCGACACCTAGAGTTTCGGAGCCGACACCCAGAGTTTCGGAGTCGACACTTACAGTGTCTGGAGCCGACTCCGATGCGGGGACAGAACGCTTGTTTTTTGAGCATCTTGGAGCCGACACACACAGTATTCTGGAGCCGACACCTGACGATGGCGAGCCGACACCTAACTTTTTCGGAGCCGACTCCTCACGAACTCAGAACTTTCTATTTTTGGATAAACGACTTGGAGCCGACACCTGAAAAGTTGGAGCCGACTCCAACCTGTCTGGGACAAAAATTTAAAATGCCAGATCAGCTCTAACGGTAATATTTCTTTTTACCTAACTTCTAACGGATATATTTTGTTTCCAGGTACACTCCAATGGCTAGTTTCATCCCAAAAATGGATTGAAGAAAATCTATAAAAAGGAAGAACGCCCGTTTGAAAAATATGAACGGAAAAAAGAAAAAGAGGAAGAATATTCAAATCAAAAATCCGAGAAGTCTTGAGCCTGAAATCCAAGAGAAAGTTTTCAAACTCAAATCCTTCAACTCCACAAAGCTCAAAGAAGAATCCAAGGCGTTCAAGTTTGAAAAATCAAAGGATTCACAAAAAGGGGAAGAAGCTCTGTTTTGAAGATTTTCCAACTTCTCATCTGCAACATTTGCAACGAATCAAAGCTGAGGCCTGATTCAACATCTCCAAAGAGAAGAGGAAAAGAAAGAAAAGCTCAAATCCAATCCACTTCAAACAGGCTTTTCTAAACCTTGTTCATTTATTTGAATATTTGCTCATTTAAGGAGCTGTCTTGTATCTTAAACATTATTCTTTCTTGTTTTTGCTGGTTCAATCAGGGGGATTGAACTAGTGGAGGTTGTATACCTCGGGTCAAGCTAGTTTAGCTTGAGTTTAAGGTTTTGTGCTGGTGAGCCCGGAAAACTGGCTGGGTTCGTTGTGATCCCGGTAAAACAACAAGTTGTGAGTTGTGATCTTGGAAAACAACTCGACTGTAATCAAGTCGATTATAGTGTGGACCCAAGTAAATTTTGGGAGTGGACGTAGGTGTTGGATACACCGAACCACTATAAAATCTTTGTGTTTACCGTGCTTCTATTATCTCTAACTCTATCTCCTTGTTTGTGCTTTATATTTGCATTGCATTTAATTTCATTTATCTTAAAGCCAATAGTTTTTAAAAGGTTAATTTTTTAAAGAACCCAATTCACCCCCCCCCCCCTCTTGGGTTGCCATCTGGGCCAACATAGAGTACTTGCTAGAAGAGCAAATAGTAGTAGTAGAGAAGGAGAGAAGAGTTGGTTTGGTATGGTGAGAATGAGGAAGGAAAGGGTATTTATAAGACTCCAATTTTTTTTCTAAAACCCCTCAATTTAGTCATTTTATGGCTGTTGAGGGGGTTAAATGGTAAAACCCCCTCAGCTAACCATTTCTAGCCATTTTCCAATGGCTAGAAATGGTTACAATTGGGTAGTGCCCAAGCGTGGCCAGTGGCGGGCTGTGCTGGCACGATCCAGTTGAAGTCATTACTGGTCGTACCTGGCACAGTCCATTTCAAAAGGACTGTGGGCCATGCCGAGCGCGCTTTTAATTTTAACGGACCATGCCCGACATGGCCCATTTAATAATAGGTCGTTCTAGGCACGACCCGTTTATTTAGTGGCCCAAGGGGCCTGGGTTGGGCACGGCCCAAAGCCCATGCCTATGTGTGATTTGTGTGAGAGCTTTATTATATCTTTCTCTATCAATGAAATTATTCTGCTCTTTGCTTATGTGAATCTATGTTGTTAGATCAAAACACATTAAATTTTTTTGATTTTTTTTTTCCTTCCGGTTTTCCTCTCTATCTTGTTTGTAGAACTATGATCTCTATCGTGCGTGTTTCAACAAGAGGCATCCGCCAAGTATATTTTATCATTTTTTCCAAAGATCACATATTCCATTCATTACAAAACCTGAACATGTAACTACTCCATTGTTAGCCAAAATGATCTTCGTATCGTGTTGTTTGGAGAGAATGCAGTTCCAACTTTATTTTAAACTTACTCATTCTATTAAATATAGGAGAGCGTCGTTTCATGGCACCATTCCATCCCCCGATCATGGCAACGGTTGGGAATTGGTGCGGTACGCAAGTCACATTAGTGATAAGTGAGTTCCGTGAACTAGTTGGCCAATTTACACCCCGCTGGTGTCGTGAGAAGAGGACACGGAGTGGTGCCCTGAAGCTTTTTTTTCATTGTATGACCTCAACCCAAAATCCACTGAGAAGTCGGTTCATCAACTTTTTAAATGTCAGTTTTTTTTTTAGGCATGGTAGTTAGACCATGACTAGATTATCGCAGGAATTTAACCTTTAAAACCACTTAGAAGCTAATTCATCAACTTCTTAATGGCAGTCCTGTTTGCTAGGTAAGGATAGTTAGACCAAAGAATAATAACGGAACGAGGCAGGATGGGGGCGGGGGGCCGCTCTCCATCTCCATTTCCATCACTATTTTATCTTTCCCTCCTCATCCCTATCCCTGCTAACGGAGCTAGGAACTTCCTCATCTCTATCCCCGCAAGGATCTCCATCCTTGCTTACCTTATTTTTTTATAAGGTTCATTTTTTTATATTAAAATACTTATTTTTTTTATTTTGATTCTTACTTACTATATTTTAAAAATAAAAATACAGTATTAAGTTTCATGTAACAAATCAAATAGATTTCAATAATTTTTTATAAGCTAATTCATGAGAATTATATTAAATTATAATCTCAAAAAGATAATAATATAAGTTTATGATCATAGGCTACTTTATAAAAAATAAATATATTCAACCATAATCTCAATAAATATAAACAAGGTGAGAGCATATGGTTTTAAGGTATTTTAGGGTTATATATAGGAGCTATAATTAGGATATTAAAATAATATAATAGCATTTAAGTAATATAAAATATACGAGTCCCATGGGGTAAGGATCAAGGTTCTTATAGATGGAGAGTACTCTTCATGTTTCTGCCCCATCCCCATTTATGGGGATAGAATTTTTTTCATCTCCATCCTCATTGGGAGAAAAATTCATTCATCCCAACCCTATTTGGGAGGGTTCCAATGGAGATTGAGGAAACTTAAGAAAATTGCTATTCCTAATTAGACCATCACTAGATTTTACATAAATCTCTCTCTCTCTCTCTCTAACAATTTGCCTAATTTAAATCACAATAAATGGAGATGGATTACACATCTAGGTGTTGTTAAAGGACATTTAGTGTGTCCTATTCATAAGCCCCAAAAAACTTAAAGACTATCATTGAATGGCTATTGATACGGCTGGTCGTTTCCTCTGGGTAGTATTATCTTTTGCATGATTTCGAAGACAATGATGTGATAGCAAAACCCATAACTCCAGCATCTGCCTCCAGCACTGGACTTTGGCGTCGGCCTCTAGCGTCGGCCTCCAGCGCTGGACTTAGGCTCCGGCCTCCAGCGTCGGCCTCCAGCGCTGGACTTTGGCGTCGGCCTCCAGCGCTGAACTTGGGCTCCGCCTCCAGCATCGGCCTCTAGCGCTGGACTTTAGCATCGGCCTCCAGCGTCGGCCTCAGCGCTGGACTTTGGCGTCGGCCTCCAGCGCTGGACTTGGGCTCCGGCCTCCAGCATCGGCCTCCAGCGCTGGACTTTGGCGTCGGCCTCCAGCGTCGGCCTCCAGCGCTGGACTTAGGCTCTGGCCTTCAGTGTCGGCCTCCAGCGCTGGACTTGGGCTCGGCCTCCAGCATCGGCCTCCAGCGTGGACTTTGGCATCGGCCTCCAGCGTCGGCCTCCAGCGCTGGACTTTGGCGTCGGCCTCCAGCGTCGGCCTCCAGCGCTAGACTTTGGCGTCGGCCTCCAGCGTCGGCCTCCAGCGCTGGACTTAGGCTCCGGCCTCCAGCGTCGGCCTCCAGCAGCTGGACTTAGGCTCCGGCCTCCAGCGACGGCCTCCAGCTACTGGACTTAGGCTCCGGCCTCCAGCGACGGCCTCCAGCTACTGGACTTTGGCTCCGGCCTCCGGTGTCGGCCTCCAGTGCTCTTCCGCATACACAATGACTAGTCTCATATAACGGATCCTGTGATTCAAGATCTACTGCTGTGCACCTCGCTCACTGAAATCATGGGCAAGTGTTAGCTCATTCAGCAGTTACCACTACAAGCGGCCCTCATCCAGCAACGGCTTAACCACTTGCCGTTCGATGAAGCTTATCCCAATGAGGAAGGTTCGACAGTTCCAACGGAACGAGGTAAGCGGGACCCCAGACAGGTATAAAAAGAGACCCGAGCTCAATGCGAGGGGATCTCAATCTCTCTCTCTTTGAAGTTCTATTGATATCCTGTTCTACAATCCACTGACTTGGGCGTCAGAGGGTCCCCACCGGAACCACCGGTCCAGGACTTTTTGCAGGCTCTAGAAGGAAGACGGTGACCTTTATGCATCCCTGAAGGCCTACAAGATATCAATTCATCCGACGTTCATTACGAGTGATTTGGCAGCAACAGATTGGCGCGCTATGAAGGGGGGCCGCAGTTCTCATAAGACAAAGTTCTCCTGTGACCCCACCAACTTTGCAAGGGAAACGATGGTGACTACACGAGCACAGGAGGCTTCCTCCAGTCAAGCCGTGGAGCGCCTTCCCCGGGCTGAGCACCCAAGGGCCAATCTCCATGCTCCGCCCCCTGCGTAGACAAACCGACCTGACCAGCTCGAGGTTCTGGCCCACCAAGTCCAGGATCTGATGACAGTGGTCCGGGGGCTGCAAGAGCATTGTTTGGCTGCTGCACCTCAACCCCCTACGCTCGATGAAGGGGTGCAGAGGATAGTCCAGTCTCATCAAGGCGGGACCCCACATGAGGTCTCCCACCGCTCACCCCCCGAACCTCATCACCGAGGGACCTCGAAGTGACGGCAGTCCCCCTCTCACCACTTCGACGTTCCCACCACCGACCGGAGGAGAGAGAGTCCAGACGGGCGCGTTCATTGCGCCATCGATCCTCTTCATCTTCTTCTTCCGATTCATCCCGAGATGGCACCCTCAGGAAAACTACTCGTCGGGCCGAGCAAAGGCTCGATGAGTATCATCGACGGTTGGAGGAGCTTAGCCGCCGGATTGCTGATCCTCACGGGCGGATTATGAGCGTCGCCCCCCACTTTCCCGGCATATCATGAAGGAACTAGTCCTGCCCCGGTTCCGTCTTCCCCAACTGGATCCATACGACGGCACGATGGACCCTCTGGACCACCTGGAAAGTTACAAGGTCCTCATGCAGGTCCAGAGAGCGATGGACTCCCTCTTATGCATCACTTTCCCGGCCACCCTCCGCAAGGCGTGCACGCGTGGTACTCCCGCCTGTCTCCACGCAGCATCAACTCCTTCTTCCAGTTGGAGAGGGCTTTCTTGGCCCATTTCGATGCCTACCAGAAGATTTCGAGAGTGGCTGATAGCCTCTTTGCTGTCCAGCAAAGGAGCGGCGAGACCTTGAAGGATTTTGTCGCTCGATTTAAGGAAGCGGCATTGGAGGTGTACAACCTGGAAGACTCCGTGGCCACTTTGGCCCTGAAACGAGGACTTCGCCCATCCAGGTTTGCTTATTCTCTGGATAAGAAGCCTCCAAGTTCTTACACTGAGCTTCTGAACCGAGCACAGAAGTACATCCGTACTGACGAGGCGGATTCTTCCAGAGGAAGTCGACAAGAACACCAGTAAGAAACCACCCCCTACTGATCACACCGGTGCACGACCTCGGAAGCCCGAGCCTCCGCATTGCTCAGATCATTGACCACAGACGCTTGTTCCTAAGGAGCAATTCACCCCACTTATGGCTCCCATCTCTCACATCCTGCTAGAGATCGAGGAGAACCCTATCTCAAGCGTCCGGCTCCCTTGAAGTCTGGGGCCCCCGCAACAAGGAGTTTTATGCCGGTACCACCGAGACTATGGTCACGACACCGAGGATTGCCGCCATCTAAAGAAGACCATCGAGGAGCTGGTTCAGCAGGGTCACCTGGGCAAATTCGTTCGAAGGGGAAACCCTCCCGCTTCGGGCCCACCGGTGCCTCCAAATCGTCCGGCTGGCGTGGACAATGCTCCAACTGAAAAGACCATAGCTATGATTTCCTGGGGGCGGGTGGCAGTTCAAAGAGGCAGCGAGAGGGAATAGATTCTGTAATTCCTTTCTTCGAAAAGGACTTAGAGGGGGTAGATAATAAGCATGACGATAGTGTCATTGTGTCTATGACTATAGCCAAACATCCTGTAAAAAGAATTTTAATTGATAGTGGGAGTTCAGTGGATGTTTTGAGCTACGAGGCTTTTGTTCGGATGAATCTATCAAAGTCTTTACTCCGACCCATTGCCACCACTAATGGGCTTCATGGGAGATTCGGTGAGCGTCGAGGGGAAAATTGCCCTCCCAGTCACGGCTGGAACCCCTCCATGTCAGAAGACTGTGGTTATAAACTTCTTGGTGGTCCGGGTCTCGCTGGCTTATAACGCTATCTTGGGGAAGACCAGGGTTGAATCTGCTAGATGCCGTAATCTCTACTAAGAGACTATTGGTAAGGTTCCCCACCGACGAAGGAATCAGAGAAATGAAAGGGGAGCAAAGCCCGCTACTGCCTTGCTATCATCTATCTCCTAGCCCGCTGGAAGCGGCGTCGGCAGTAGCCTCTGAGCCGCTCGATCCCCGGGAGCTGGGAAGAAGGGGAGAGCCCGCCGACACCTTCTAACCCTCTCCTTGGGTGATGACCCGGCAAGGACTGTTCAGATGGGGGCATTGCTTCCAGAGGATGCCCGTGATCAACTTCTTACTTTCCTGCGTGCCAACACTGACGTCTTCGCTTGGTCGTCCTCAGACATGCCGGGCATCCCGAAGAAGTCATCACCCATCGGCTCAACCTCAAGCCAGAGTGTCGGCCAGTCTGACAGAAAAAAAGAAACTTCGCTCCAGATAGACAAAAAGCTATCGACGAGGAAGTTCGCAAGCTAACGGCTGCGGCCATATTCGGGAGGTCCATTACCCCGAATGGTTGGCCAATATGGTGCTGGTCCGTAAGACCAATGGGAGCTAGAAAATGTGCATAGATTTCACCGACCTCAACAAGGCATGCCCTAAGGATAGCTTCCCCCTGCCCCGGATCGATCAACTGGTGGACGCTACATCCGACCATGAGGTCCTTAGCTTCATGGATGCTTTCTCGGATACAACCAGATCCGGATGAATCCGGCAGATGAAGAAGCTACCTCCTTTATAATGGAGAAGGGGTTGTACTGCTATAGGGTAATGCCTTTCAGGCTAAAGAATACGGGAGCTACCTACCAGAGGCTGATGAATAAGGTCTTCGAAGGCCAGATAGGATGCAACATGGAAGTGTACATGGATGACATGTTGAAAAAAGTTCATGCCACTGACCATATCACGAACCTAACGGAGACTTTGACAACCTTCGTCGGTACCATATGAGGCTGAACCCCCGTAAGTGTGCATTCGGGGTGACAGCCGAAAAGTTCTTGGGTTTCATGGTAACCTGGAGGGGGATCAAAGCAAACCCGGATAAAGTCCAAGCCATCTTGGACATGAGGCCTCCCGCTAACAAGGAGATATAACGCCTGACGGGACGAGTGGCCGCCTTAAGCCGCTTCCTGTCCAAGTCCGCTAAAAGGTGCCTACCTTTCTTCAAGGCGCTTCGCAGAGCCAATGAATTTGAATGGACAAAAGAATGCCAGGAGGCGTTCAAAGGGTTAAAAGAATTCTTATCTACCCCGCCGCTGCTAGCCAAGCCAACGGGTGGAGAAGAACTCCTTCTATACCTCGCAGCCTCTCCTGAAGCTGTTAGTTCTGTGCTGGTCCGCGTGGACACCCATGGCATGCAAAGGCCAGTATACTACACAAGCAAGGTGCTCCACGATGCAGAGACCAGATACTCAAACATGGAAAAGATTATCTTCACATTGATCGTGTCTGCCCAGCGTCTGCGGCCATACTTCCAAGCCCACCCAATTGCTGTAATCACAGACCAACCTTTGAAGACAGTTCTTGCTCGTCCGATACTTCCGACCGCTGGCAAGGTGGGCCCTTAAGTTGGGGGAGTTCGATCTATCTTTTCGCCCCCGGTCGGCCATGAAGTCTCAAGTCTTGGTGGATTTTTTGGTCGAATGTACCTGGGGAGAGGAGCAACCTAAAGAACCTCCTACAGACACTCAGCCCCTCGGAAGCAGTGATGATGAATGGGTCCTCCATGTAGACGGGGCGTCGAATTCTTAAGGGAGCGGAGCAGGCCTCATTTTGGCCAACTCGGATGGAGTTGTAACCAAGTGTGCACTTCGCTTCCTCTTTTCAGCCACTAATAATCAGGCAGAATATGAAGCTTTGTTGTCCGGGATGAGATTGGCTCAAGAACTTGGGGTAAAAAGCCTTAGGGCATTCACCGACTCCCAATTGGTCGCTGGCCAAATTGCAGGGGACTATGAAGCAAGGGATCCCATCATGTCCCGCTACTTAAGTATGGTGCAATCGCTAGCTACTCCTTTGGCTCACTTTAGTGTCACCTACATCCCTCGACAGGAGAATGCTAGAGCCGATGCCTTATCCCACCTTGCCACCTCCGCTGATGGAATGTTGGGAAGAGCTTATGTGGAGCACTTAGAAGCCCCGAGCATTGACGTATCAAGAGAAACTCTACCAGTAGAGCAGGAACCTTCCTGGATGGATGCCTACATCTGGTACGTTACCGAGGGTACCCTCCCAGAAGACCCAGCCGAAGCCAGGAAACTTAAAAGATGGGCCCCAAAGTTTTTCATAATAGAGGGAAAGCTCTACCGGAGGTCGTTCTCGTATCCTGTCCTCAGGTGTGTCGGTCCCACCGAAGCCAGTTATATTCTACGGGAGATACATGAAGGAATATGTGGAAGCCATCTGGGGGGCAGGGCTCTTGCATACAAAGCCCTACGACAGGGGTATTACTGGCGATAACGAAGGAGGATGCATCCGAACTTGTCAACAGGTGCGACAGTTGTCAGCGCCATGCCAACATTCAACATCAACCGGCGTCCTAGCTGACCCCCTGGCTGTACCCTGACCCTTCGTACAGTGGGGGATGGACATCCTGGGACCGTTCCCTCTAGCCTTCGGACAACGCAAGTTCCTCATGGTGGCCATTGACCATTTCACCAAGTGGATCGAGGCGGAGGCTCTCGCTAAAATAATGAAGGTCAAAATAAGGACTTTCTTCTGAAAGTCCATGGTGTGCCGGTTCGGGCTACCGCACACCCTCGTCACTGACAATGACCGACAGTTTGACAACACGGCCTTCCGGGAATTCTGCGATGGCCTAGGCATCCATCATCGATTCACCTCCATGGGGCACCCCCAAACCAACGGTGCAGCTGAGGTGACCAATCGTATCATCCTCCAAGGACTCTGGGCTCGGCTAGATAGCTGCAAAGGGCGCTGGGTGGAGGAACTTCCCAGTGTACTGTGGGCCTACCACACGACGCCACGAGCCCCTACTGGGGAAACTCCCTTCAGCCTGGTCTTTGGGACCGAAGCGATCATTCCAGTGGAGATAGGAGTTCCCAGTCCCCGGACGGAATTATACCATAAAGAAAGCAACTCAAACTAGCTGCGATCCAATCTAGATCTGGTGGAAGAATTGCGAGACCAAGCACAGCTCCGCATGGCAGCATTCCGTCAGCGAGCGGCCAAGTACTACAATGCTCGGGTGCGATCCAGGACATTCTGCTCCGGAGATCTCGTTCTGCAAAGAGCTGAAGTGTCAAAACCAACAGAGGGGGGCAAGCTGGCACCAAAGTGGGAAGGACCCTACCGTGTCAAGGAGGTACTTCATCACGGAGCATACAAAGTTGAAGAGCTAGACTGGAAACCGCTTCCCCGCACCTGGAACGCCGACAATTTACGCCGGTATTACCAATAGGATGCTATTGTCATGAATTTGAATCTATTTGATAAATGAATATTTGAAATGTTCACTTACTTTCGAATGAGTATGCTCAAACAAAAGATCGGCTCTCCATCGGCACAAAAGACCGTCTCTGCGATGGTACACAAAAGACCATCTCCGCGATGGCACACAAAAGACCGTCTCCACGATGGCATAAAAGACCGGCTCTGCGTCGGCACAAAAGACCGTCTCCGCGACGGTACACAAAAGACTGTCTCCGCGATGGCACACAAAAGACCGGCTCCGCGTCGGCACAAAAGACCGTCTCTGCGATGGCACACAAAAGACCGTCTCCACGACGGTACACAAAAGACCATCTCCGCAACGGCACACAAAAGACCGGCTCCGCGTCGGCACAAAGGACCATCTCCATGATGGCACAAAAGATCGGCTCCGCATCGGCACAAAAGACCGTCTCTACGATGGCACAAAAGACCAGCTCCGCATCGGCACAAATGACCATCTCCACGACGGCACAAAATACTGGCTCCGCGTCGGCACAAATGACCGTCTTCGTGTCGGCACAAAAGATCATCTCCGCGACAGCACAAAAGATCGTCCCCACGACGACACAAAAGACCGGCTCCACGATGGCATAAAGGACTGTCTCCGCGTCGGCACAAAATACCGGCTCCCCATGTCAGCACAAAACTAGCTCCTTTCGTCGGTAATTCGTCACAATGTTTTGGGTGAACAGTCGCGTTTTGCCCAACCTATCTAACGAAGCACCGTTGGATGGTGGTTCACGACAGCATACACAATTAGAGTTGATTATAACCAAGGGAACGAAGTGACGGTTAAAACTCTCATTGATGACTAAAATGTTACAAAATTGCCAACCTAAGTCGGATTTAGAGCAATATAAAAAAAAAAAACTAGAGCTACTAAGGGTTATTTGGGGCCAAGTCATCGTCTTCAGAGACGTCATCTGGCTGCAGCCCTTCAATGTCCTCCAGGTCGTAGAGTTCTTGAATTTGGGCCTTGCACTCTTGAAAGCCGGCATTATAAGCGAACGCCGATGATTAGACTAGCTCCTTATCGAAGGCTTTAGACTTTCTGAAAACCTCTACGGCCTCTGCAGCTCTTTCCTCCGCCTCAAGGGCTCTCTGCTTGGACTCTACGGCCTCCCTCTTGGCCTCAGTCACCTCAGCCTCCAAATCGACAACCTTGGCGTCGGACTAGCGGGTGGCCTCTTTGGCTGCTTCTATCTCAATGGAGGCAGAATCAAATCGAATCTTCAAGATGCACATTTCCAATTCCACCACCTTCAGCCTTTCCTCGGCCATCCTCTGCTTTTCTTCGGCCATCCTCTACTTTTCTTTGGCCACCTGAGCGTTATCCAGCTCATTAGCTGCCCGACGCTGGGCAACTTCCAGCGCATACTCAGCCTTCTTGGCTCTTAGCTGGATGGTATCGACTTCACTCCTTAGGGTGATCCGAGTATCCTCCAAAGCCATTTCCGCCATTTCTACCTTGGCTTGGAGTGATAACATCTCCTCCCGCGCTTAGTCGATAGCCGTATCACTCAGGGTCCAAAGATTCTTTAGGGCGATTAGAGAGTTCAGGGCCTAAAGGGAATGTCAATGTTAAAAAAGCAACATAAAACAAACAAAGCCAAAAGGAAGAAATGATAATTAAGCAGGGGCTCACCCAGAGATGTGCCACTGATGCCTCATGGAAGAAGGTGGCTCTCCCTTGATTCTGGAGAAACTCCTGCACCTCCACCACAGATGCTTCTTCTAAGGTCCGTTCAGCCTAGCGGCTGTGGTTCGCCAACAGTGATTGGAAGGAAGGATCGACACCCCTCCCTTCCCTTGGCATGGGGTCCGCGGAGGAAGATTCCTCCTCTGATTCTGCCACCTCCGACCCCTTGACTGGTGGAGGCGCTTTGGCTGTTGCCCCCACGGGGGGCAGGGTAGCTACTGGAGTTGATCCTATTGCTGCAGAAACTTGCTCCGTCTCCATGGCTTTGGGCAAGGGTGACGGCGCTCTTGTGACCTTCTCGGGAGAAGGATCGAGCAAGATGACAGGAGCTGGGACTGAAGATCTCCCTTCTAAATGGCTCCGCCCAACTTCCTCGCCGGCGTCGGCCCTCATTGTATCTATCTTGGCGGGCTCGTCGGCTTGGGCTCTGGCCGCCTCACACGTGTGCGGAGATTCTACGGTTTTGGCCCTTTTAGCATCGGCCTCCTCAGCGTCGGCCCTTCCTGGGTCGCCCTTCTTCAAAATCTTAGCGCGCAGGGGCTTCACAAGTTTAGCCCCTCCAGTGTCGACCATCTCCGTGTCGGCCCTCTCCGCGTCGGCCCCTCCAGTGACGGCCCTCCTCGCCTCGGTCCTCCTTGGAATTTTGGCAACGGCCCTTCTCTCAGCAAGGGACTCATTCTCCGTAGCCTTTATTTTCCTAGTAGCTGCCTGCCTGAGTTCGCAAAGTGAGGGCGCCATCCCTATAAAGGCCGACGGTAAATAAATTTAAAAAAAAAGAGAAGAAGAAAGAAAAGAGAAGTCGAGTGATCTAATGCTCACCACTCGAAGGAATTAAACCGGCGAGGTGAAGGCTTTCCTCGGCTAAAAGCTTATTGCACCGAATGCCATCCGATCTCTGGGAAGAATGGAGGAATCCCTATTGGCATCAATGTTGGGCATCCCCCAGCTTCCGCGCACCCCGCCGATATCAGCAAAAAAGAATTTGTCCTTCCACCCTTTGACGGAGGTGGGAAGGCACAATTTGAGGATCCTATTGGACCTAGGGGTAAGGACCACCAACTTGATTGCTTGCAGAGGGTATAAAAACTACGGAATAAGGACATGTTGGCCTCTATGCCTTTCAGGTGATAGAGAACCAGAAAGCTGACAATGGTTCAGATCGAATTAGGAACTAACTGAGAAGGGGTTAGAGAATATCGGTCCAGAAGATTGAGGATGAAAGGATGGATAGGCAACCGAAGTCCGGCCTTAAAGAATGCTCCATACAAGGCGACCCTTCCGGAACGGGAGGAGGTTACCCTATCATTGGGAGTAGGGTAGAACAAGCAAAGGTCCGACGAAGCTATATTTGGCTTTCAGGTTTGCTACGGCTTGAGCAGACATAACGGAAGTAGTCTCTTCAGGGGACTCCTTGATAACACTAGAAGGACCGGCAGTCGTCGGATGGCCCCGGGCGGGAATCCGCCCGCCGGACGGATGACTCCTGGCTAAGGGGCGATTGACCGGCCGTTGCTCCGGCAAGGATCGATTGGAGGAGGGGGTAGACCACTGGCTTGGTAAGGAAGCTAAAGCTTGAGAAGGGTTGTGGGAACCCCCCAGGAATCAGAAATGGAACAAGAAGGTGATGAAGCCATGGATACTAACCTAGGAGGCTTGAGCTAGAATCGAAGGAGCACGAGGAGGGAACGAACACGGGAGACGAACGGACGCTTGCGGACTCGAAAGAGAGGATGAGAGGATAAGGGCGATTTTTCCCCTTTATAACTCCATTTCAAATCACCCCACGATCGTCCGATCGGACTACGCGTCTACCTTCAATTGGAAGGCGTTTCGACGCTTACCAACGCGAAAAACACAAAAAGCTTCACCGATAAAAAGGGGGGGGTTGGCCTTATCACAATGATGACGCTTGCCTTTTGTGACTCATTGCTCGAGGGAAATCCTTTCCAAATCCCAACAACACGGACAAGCGAAATAATGGCGCAAAAATTGGCCGCTCAGAGGATATTAACACCCCTTTCGTGGGTAATGGTGCACTCACCCATCTCGGGGCGGGGGGACATCTGATACGGCTGGCCGTTTCCTCTGGGTAATATTATCTTTTGCACGATTTCTGAAGATAATGATGTGACAGCAAAACCCATAACTCCAGCGTCGGCCTCCAGCGCTGGACTTTGGCATCGGCTTCCAGCGTCGGCCTCCAGCGCTGGACTTAGGCTCCGGCCTCCAGCGTCGGCCTCCAGCGCTGGACTTTGGTGTTGGCCTCCAGCGTCGGCCTCCAGCGCTGGACTTGGGCTTCGGCCTTCAGCATCGGCCTCCAGCGCTAGACTTTGGCATCGACCTCCAGCATCGGCCTCCAGCGCTGGACTTTGGCGTCGGCCTCCAGCGTCGGCCTCCAGCGCTGGACTTGAGCTCCGGCCTTCAGCATCGGCCTCCAGCGCTGGACTTTGGCATCGGCCTCCAACGTCGGCCTCCAGCTGGACTTAGGCTCCGGCCTCCAGTGTCGGCCTCCAGCACTGGACTTGGGCTCCGGCCTCCAGCATCGGCCTCCTGCGCTGGACTTTGGCATCGGCCTCCAGCGTCGGCCTCCAGCGCTGGACTTTGGCATCGGCCTCCAGCGCTGGACTTAGGCTCCGGCCTCCAGTGTCGGCCTCCAGCGCTGGACTTTGGCTCCGACCTCCAGCGTCGGCCTCCAACGTCGGCCTCCAGCGCTAGACTTAGGCTCCGACCTCCAGCGACGGCCTCCAGCTACTGGACTTAGGCTCTGGCCTCCAGCGATGGCCTCCAGCTACTGGACTTTGGCTCCGGCCTCCGATGTCGGCCTCCAGTGCTCTTCCGCATACACAATGACTAGTCTTATATAATGGATCCTGTGATTCAAGGTCTACTACTGTGCACCTCGCTCACTGAAATTACGGGCAAGTGTTAGCTCGTTCAGCAGTTACCACTACAAGCGGCCCTCATCCAGCAACGGCTTAACCACTTGCCGTTCGATGAAGCTTATCCCAATGAGGAAGGTTCGACAGTTCCAACGGAATGAGGTAAGCGGGACCCCAGACAGGTATAAAAAGAGGACCCGAGCTCAATGCGAGGGGATCTCAATCTCTCTCTCTTTGAAGTTCTATTGATATCCTGTTCTACAATCCACTGACTTGGGCATCGGAGGGTCCCCACCGGAACCACCGGTTCGGGACTTTTTGCAGGCTCTAGAAGGAAGACGGCGACCTTTATGCATCCCTGAAGGCCTGCAGAGATCTCAATTCATCCGACGTTCATTGTGAGTGATTTGGAAGCAACAGCTATATTGGTAGGCTTCGCAGCTTTATTTGTTGTCGATGAGAGTTTGGGATGCGTATCCTATCTAGGATTCGGACTCCTATCAATTTTAGATGAGCATGAGATAACACAGACTTTGAAACCCCTTGATATGGCTGCTAGTAGTTTGCATTTCATGTTAATCGAACATTTGTTAGAGGGTTTCAAGAGTGCACAACAAAAGTTCTATAATGCACCGCATAAGGATGGGTGAAAAATGAAGAGAATTAATATTATAAAAATGAAGAGAATTTATTTTTCGGATGCCGACGCTTTAAAGCGTCCGCATTTTTTTTCCCTCGTATTTTTTTTTCTCACCCACTATTCTCTTCAATTTTCACAAAATAGTTAAATCATCAGCATTTTTTTCTCTCGTATTTTTTTTCCCACCTGCCATTCTCTTTCAATTTTCATAAAATAGCGCCAAAAAATTTTAAGAAGAAACCAAATAAATTTATTATTTCAACTTTCAAGCTCCAAACAAAGTTGGGAGGCGACAGAGAAGGCTAAAAAGCCGCCAGCTACCCGCTGCCCCGTTCATCGTCGAAGCCTTCTCTCTCATGACCCCGCTGACCTAGGACATGCTCTACGAAGCCACGGGACAGGTGTTGCGGATGAGGTTACACGAACACAGCGCCCTCTTGTGGCCTCCAAGGATGCCGTCTTTGCAGCCGATCTCTGCGCCAGCTAAGATCCCAACAACGGAGGAGCTCATCTTTTTTTCTTTTCATGTTTTGATGCGAGTTAAATTCATCCTGTTTTGTGATCTTCTGCAGGAAACGTCTTTGCAAATTTATTTGATTTTAGATGGGGTCTTGCCTCTCGTCGGACGGCTGGAGCAGCTCATCCTGCCCGTCGCCACCGGCGTCGCCAGCCAAGCGGCCCCGCAAGGAATGGGTCGGTTCACCTTCGACTCCCTCCAACGCAAAGCATAGAAGAGAGAGGGAGAGCACGATGAGTCCTCTTGTTTGTTCTTTCTTTGTTCTTAAATTTATGTGAGGTGATTAATTATCATTAATGTGTTGAATTTCTCTCTCCATCTGTTTCACGATCTCACCACGTACGATCCAACACCAAGCTAAACTCCCACCAGCCCTGCCATCTTCTCTCTCTCTCTCTCTCTGAACCCCGTATGGCAGTGGTTCAACTCGAGCTGACTGTCTCGTCTTCCCGATTGAAATTTCGCGCCTTGCCTCCACAGCGCGCGGTTCTATCTCTTAATTATTTTTCTCATCGATCGATAGATCCATCCAAAATGCTCCCTAACGAGATGCTGGCTTTCGTGGAGGAAAAGGATGGCATCGTCTCCGCCTCCTCTGTCCACAGCCTCCTCTGTTCACGCTTTACACAGGTGCGCTCTGGACTGCATTCTTGTTGTTGAAGGCTTACAAGTCACCAGCAATCGAAGCGATCTCAGCCTCTGCAGTGACGTCGTCAGGGCTTGTGACGTTGCCTCCCGGGGTGAGAGGTAAGAGTTTAAGCTTGTTTATCTCATCCTAATGATGGGAAAGAATTCGTGTACGAGCAAATACTAGCAGACCGTAATACGCAGCGGAATAATAAATAAAAATGCGCAAACCACACAATCACAGAAACACCAAAATTTACGTGGAAATCCCTTCAAGATAAAGAGAAAAAACCACGGGCAAGCCAGAGAAGAAGATCCACTATAAAATAATAAATATCCAAGTCTCAAAGTCCCTTGCCAGAACTTGAGAAACAATCACAAGAGAATAATAGGGATATAAGGATTACATCACCGAAAAATACAGTCTCCTGCGTTACCTCCTTATTTTCTTCCCTTCTCTTCTTCTTCTTCTCTTGTTTTTCTTCTGCAGCACCTTCACGTGATTCCTGGAGTGGAAGTCCTCCCACGTAGTTAAGCACCAAGCAGCAGCCCTTCCTTCTCTTCCCCTAGCAATCCATGCTCCTAGAAAAAAGAAATACCTGCTACATGCTTCTCCTCTTTTTCCATACGGCTGCTCCTTAAAATAGAGAAAACCAAAAAAGGAAGGCGGCTACTCCTTTTATAAAAGAGAGAGAACAAACCCTGGTGGAAAAAGGAGTAGCGCTCCCTTTTGCCCTAATGGGCTGAATAGGTGGGCCATGGGCCCAACAACCTCCCCCTTCAACCCATAAGGGAGGCTGTCTCATGCTTCCTTAGTATGAAATCATGCCGACCAGCTGTCGGCATATCTCTTGCCTTTCTTTTGATAAGGTCTTTGTCAACATGTCTGCCCCATTTTCATCTGTGTGAATTTTCTGAAGCTGTAACTGCTTCTCTTCAAACACATTTCGAATCCAGTGGTATCTCACATCTATATGCTTTGACTTGAAATGAAAAGTTGGGTTCTTGCACAAGTGGATGGCGCTCTGGCTATCACAATGTACCACATAATTTTTCTGTTTCAATCCCAATTCATGTAAGAATTCTTTCATCCACAGCATCTCCTTACAGACCTCGGTAGCAGCAATATATTCTGCCTCTGTGGTAGAGAGAGCTACACACCTTTGCAATCTGGATTGCCATGACACAGCTCCCCCTGCAAAAGTAAGTATGAAACCTGATGTGGACTTCCTTGTATCAATATCTCTCGCCATATTTGCATCTGTGTAACCAATCAGCACAGCTGGACCACCCCCAAAGCTTAAACAAACTTTGGAGCTTCCTCTGAGATATCTGAAGATCCACTTCACTGCTGCCCAATGCTCTTTCCCTGGATTTGCAAGAAATCTGCTAGCAACACCCACTGCATATGCGATGTCTGGCCTCGTACATACCATCGCGTACATCAAACTTCCCCGACTGCTGAAGCGTAAGGAACCTTCTTCATTTTCTCCTTCTCCTCATCACTTGAAGGACTTTGCTCTGAGCACAACCTGAAGTGACCTGCAAGAGGAGAACCAACTGGCTTTGCATTGATCATACTAAACCTATCCAATACCTTCTCAATGTACTTTTCCTGTGACAACCATATTTTCTTGATTCTTCTATCACGGGAAATCTGCATACCCAGTATTTGCTTTGCTGGTCCCATATCCTTCATTTCAAATGAATTGCTCAGCTCCTTCTTCAACCTGTCAATCATAGACATATCTTTCCCAAGAATAAGCATGTCATCAACATAAAGTAGGAGTATGACAAAATCCTCACTAAACCATTTGATATACACACAATGATCTGAAGCCATTCTTTAGTATCCATTTTCAGCCATAAATGAATCAAATTTCTTGTACCACTGCCTTGGAGTTTGCTTCAGCCCATATAAGCTTTTTTTCAATCTGCAGACAAGATTTTCTTTACATTTGACTTTGAAGCCTTCTGGTTGCTCCATATAGATTTCCTCCTCCAAATCACCATGAAGAAAAGCTGTCTTCACATCTAACTGCTCAACCTCCAAGTCTAGACTAGCAGCAATACCTAGAGCAACACGAATTGAAGACATTTTAACAACAGGAGAAAAAATCTCTTCAAAGTCAATACCTTTCTTTTGACCAAAGCCTTTCACAACCAATCTGGCCTTGTACTTTGGTTGAGAACAATGTTGTTGAGTCTTTAACCTGAAAACCCACTTGTTCTTTAAAGCCTTCCTTCCTCTTGGTAGTTCCACTAAATCATATGTGTGGTTCTTCTGTAAGGCATCCATTTCTTCCAGCATACCTACTAACCACTCCTTTTTCTGCTCACTTTCAACTGCCTCCTGGTAACATTCTGGTTCACCTGCATCAGTAAGCATTATATATTCATCTGTAGAATACCTTTTGGAAGGTTGACGTTGTCTGATAGATCTTCTCAGCTGAGGCTCTGTAGGAGGTTGCTCCTGATCTCCTTCCTGCTCAACATGTCCTACAGGTGAGTTAATACCTGCTCCTGCACTATTTTCTTGCACATCTCCCCTATCACCCTGATTTACTAGAGGAGTAACTACCTTTCTTTTGACCAAAGCCTTTCACAACCAATCTGGCCTTGCACTTTGGTTGAGAACAATGCTGTTGAGTCTTTAACCTGAAAACCCACTTGTTCTTTAAAGCCTTCCTTCCTCTTGGTAGTTCCACTAAATCATATGTGTGGTTCTTCTGTAAGGCATCCATTTCTTCCAGCATACCTACTAACCACTCCTTTTTCTGCTCACTTTTAACTGCCTCCTGGTAACATTCTGGTTCACCTGCATCAGTAAGCATTATATATTCATCTGTAGAATACCTTTTGGAAGGTTGACGTTGTCTGATAGATCTTCTCAGCTGAGGCTCTGTAGGAGGTTGCTCCTGATCTCCTTCCTGCTCAACATGTCCTACAGGTGAGTTAATACCTGCTCCTGCACTATTTTCTTGCACATCTCCCCTATCACACTGATTTACTAGAGGAGTAACTGGATCACAGTCTGTTAATCCTCCTGCAGAAGACTTGACTGACACCTCCTTCTTGAAGTCTTGAAGGGTTTGATCTTCAAAAAATACCACATCTCTGCTTCTGAATACCTTCTGCTTTTCTGGATCCCAAAGTCTATAACCAAACTCATCATGTGAGTAACCAAGCAAAGCACATTCTTTTGTCTTACCATCCAGCTTGGACCTCTCAATGTCTGGAACATGTGCAAATGCACGACAACCAAACACTCTCAAGTGCTTATAAGAAATATCTTTTCCTGACCATACACGCTCTGCAACATCACCATCTAGAGCTGTACATGGTGACAAGTTTATTACATCAACCGCTGTCTTCAATGCCTCAACCCAAAATCTTTTAGGTAACTTGGACTGTGAAAGCATACATCTGATCTTTTCCATGATGGTGCGGTTCATTCTCTCTGCAATTGCATTATGCTGAGGAGTACCAGGAACTGTCATCTCATGTTGAATGCCATGTGATCTGCAATAATTATCAAATAACCCTGTGTACTCACCACCATTATCTGGCCTTATACATTTCAGTTTCTTTCCTGTCTCTCTTTCAACTCTGGCATGAAACTCTTTGAAGACATTAATAACCTGATCTTTAGTCTTCAAACCATAGACCCAAACTTTTCTAGAAAAATCATCTATAAAAGTGACAAAATAAAGTGCACCACTGATGCCTGGAACATTAACTGATCCACTAGGAGTTTTTGTCCTCAGAGGACCACAAACATCTGTATAGATACGATCCAAAACATGCATTTTTCTAGATAAAGCAGGACTAGCAAAAGAAACTCTATGTGCTTGCCAACCAAACAATCAACACATGGGTTCAGATGTACACCTTTGAAGTCTGGTAGAACTTCTTCCTTGGAAAGAACTTGCAGCCCCTTCTCACTCATGTGTCCCAGTCGTTTATGCCACAACTCCATGCTGAAGTCGTTCTCTGTAGCATTCAACTGTTCACCATAAGCTTTAGCCTGCAACCTGTATAAAGTGTGACATTTCTTCCCACTGGCTACAACATGTGAACCTTTACTGAGCTTCCATTGCCCTTTATGAAATCTGCTATCAAAATCTTCATCATCAAGTCTTCCAACTGAGATTAAATTTAGCCTCAAGTCAGCTACATGCCTTACATCCTTGAGCACCAACTTACAGCCAAGATTGGTCTTCATGTGGATGTCACCCATGCCAATGATATCTGCTGTGCCTTGATTTCCCATCTTGACAACACCAAAATTTCCAGTCTTATATGTAGAAAAAAACTCCCTCCGTGGTGTAGCATGATAAGAAGCACCTGTGTCAATCACCAACTCATGATTCTGACACTCACATGAGAAGATACCATCAGAAGTAGACAAAATCAAATAATCATCACTCTGCACAGTAGCTGTGATATTCTCCTTTGACTCTGTATCCTCCACTTCTTTTCCCTTTTTCTTACTCTTCTTAGGCTTCTTACACTGATTCTTGTAGTGCCCTTTCTCACCACAGTTATAGCAAGTAATATCTTTTCTTGACCTTGATTTGCTTCTACCATTGTATGAATTGTCTCTATTTCTAGACTTTGACCGTCCTCTATTCTCTGAGACAAGTGCCTGTGAATCAATCTGAGAAGTTGTTGAATTTTTCCTTCTTAACTCCTCATTCAACAAACTGCCTGTTACTTGACTCATGGTGATAACACCGTCTGGTGCAGAATTACTGAGGGAAACTACCAGTGTCTCCCAACTTTCTGGCAATGAACTGAGAAGTAACAATGCCTGCAACTCATCATCAAGAGACATTTTCATAGAGGATAACTGGTTATTAATACTCTGCATTTCATTCAAATGCTCAGCAATAGAAGCACCCTCTTTATATTTCAGATTCACTAGTTTTCTGATCAAGAAAGCCTTGTTGCCAGCTGTTTTTCTCTCATATAGACTTTCTAACTTTTTCCAAAGAGAGTTTGCAGAAGTCTCAGTGGAAACATGGTGAAAGACACTATCATCCAACCATTGCCGAATAAAACCGACTGCCTTCCGATCTAACATGATCCAAGCATCGTCTGTCACTGTAGCGGGCTTTGCTTTGACCCCTTCTAAAGGACAATATAGATCCTTGCAATATAAGAGGTCCTCCATCCTTGGTTTCCATATCATCCAATTGTTTTCGTTCAGACTGATCATGCGGGAAACATTACCGGCCTCCATGCTCGCACACACAAAAAAAATTCACAGGCTCTGATACCAGTTGATGGGAAAGAATCCGTGTACGAGCAAATACTAGCAGACCGTAATATGCAGCGGAATAATAAATAAAAATGTGCAAACCACACAATCACAGAAACACCAAGATTTACGTGGAAAATCCCTTCAAGATAAAGGGAAAAAAACCACGGGCAAGCCAGAGAAGAAGATCCACTATAAAATAATAAATATCCAAGTCTCAAAGTCCCTTGCCAGAACTTGAGAAACAATCACAAGAGAATAATAGGGATATAAGGATTACATCACCGAAAAATATGGTCTCCTGCGTTACCTCCTTATTTTCTTCCCTTCTCTTCTTCTTCTTCTCTTGTTTTTCTTCTGCAGCACCTTCACGTGATTCCTGGAGTGGAAGTCCTCCCACGTAGTTAAGCACCAAGCAGCAGCCCTTCCTTCTCTTCCCCTAGCAATCCATGCTCCTAGAAAAAAGAAATACCTGCTACATGCTTCTCCTCTTTTTCCATATGGCTGCTCCTTAAAATAGAGAAAACCAAAAAAAGAAAGGCGGATACTCCTTTTATAAAAGAGAGAGAACAAACCCTGGTGGAAAAAGGAGTAGCGCTCCCTTTTGCCCTAATGGGCTGAATAGGTGGGCCATGGGCCCAACACCTAAAACTCTAGCCCTGAAGGCTTCCTGCTCCACCAACAACCCCCAATTCATCCTCGACTCCCCACTCTCCAAAAGAAAAAAGAAATTTAAGAAAATAAACTCTTGTGAAAGCTGTCAGATTTGAACCACTGGCACAGAGAGATCGTCGTTTTCCTCTATGGTCGCGAGAATGAAAGAAAGAAGCTCCGCTCACAAGATGGCAAGAAGGGGATCAATCAGGACGCCATGATTGTGTGGGAGATTCGTTGAGCCACTGGCCTGGCCGTCGTCATTACAATAGTTATTTTATTTTTAAAAAAAAAATAGAATGAACCGACGCTTTAAAGCATCGGCTCATAGCGTCGGAATTTTTGGTCTCCACCCCCGCTGTTCCGACGCTCAAAGAAGCATCGAGACCATATTTTTCAACGCTTTTAAACATCGAAAAATGTCATTTTTAGCATCGTTAAACTCTAAATTTTTTGTAGGCCAATCAACGCTCATGGTGCGCACGCTCTTGCACTACATGTAGTGCAGGAAGACTTTTCCTAGCCTACCATTAGCTTACAAAGTACTATTGGATTGGCTTGTTAGGCACACCAGGCCCACTGGGTCAATTTGCATAACGACAAGTTGGACCGACATGCTAGGCATGGTCCATTGGGCACTTGCCTAGCACGTCAGGCCCAGTGGGGAAAGGGTGAAAATGCCCTCCCAAATAGCCATAAAAGGCTAGTTTTGGAGGGCATTTCCATCAAATTCCCAAAATACCATTTATAACTAATAAAAAAGGTTAGTTTTTAAGAGTATTCAATTCTTTTGATGAAGAAGATATATTTATCCTTTCAAATGGCCATAAACAACTTGTTTCTAAGGTTATTTGGATCATTTAAAAGCCTTCCAACATTTATAAATAGGCTTCAACCCTTCTTCCTTACCTTATACCAAACCACAAGATCTTTAAGCCTTTCTAAAGATTTCCTAAGTTCTCTTAAGCCCTTCTCATCTTTCCATGTCTTTTTAATTCTCTTTAGCTATTTTAATTTTTCCTTAGTTTCTAGTTAGCTGTCTTGATCTCTTTCTATTCTCTACTCTTACTCTCTATCATCTATAATCGGCAATGTTCGATGTTGATAGCTCTTGTCAATCCCACGATAAAGGGTTTGAGTTTAACACTGATGGGGTGGAGCATAGGGTACATTAATCACAAACTGAACCCAATGTTCCTAGGACCGCTACTACCACTGGTGCCTCATTCATGCTTGTCAGTTACAAAGCTAGACCCATGAGTTTTGAAGTCTGGTTGCACATCGTCACCGAGGATATCATTGGCAAGGGGCTTCGTGTAGTCTATTAAGTTTGTAGGAAAGACTGTAGCTGCAATACTTCTACCAGAACCAATCACCTGATCCGACATTGGAAGAAACACAAGAGTGCAATAGTTGAGGCCACCCAAGCTCAGATTCAAATTAGTTATGAAGGTAAGCAAGGAAGATTTTCTTATTCTTAAGAATTAAATAGGAAAAAAGATATTAGAATTTATTGTAGGTGGTGAAAGGACCTTTACATTTATCAAAAGTTCAAGATTTAAAAGATTTACAAAAAAACCTTAAATTCTGCATACAATTTTTTTCGAAATACTACTAAATCTGATTGTTTTAAACAATTTCATGATTATAGAGAAATATAATTTTATATTTCAAAATTTTTGATAGTAGTATAGTACTTACATTTGATATTTGGACAAGTGCAGCTGAATTATTTTATATTTATGTTATCATGAATTTTATTTATTAAAATTGGGTAACATAAAAAAGAATTCTTATTTTTGAATTAATCATACCCACACACTATCACCACCATCCATGCTCATATCATGCAAATGATAAAGAGACCATGTATATAATAATTTTTAATTAGTTTAGATAGTAAATCTAATAATAATGTTGCTATTAAATTACTTAAACAGCATCAGCATCTCACTTAGATGAAAAATTATTTTATATTGGATGTATATATTATACAAATTTAATTATACAAGATGGCTTAAAAATTATTAAATTATATATAAATAAATTTAGAGATGCCATTAATATATACAATCATTATAAACTAGAGAACAATAATTTAAATAGTGTACCCATGGATTAAAAATATAAATAATATTATTATATGTAATACATAGATAGAATTCAATATATTTAATGCTACAATAATGCTACAATCAAGTCTTAAAATAAAGTTATTATTATTATATTTTATTATAGTTACTTTTTGAGTGAACCTTTATTAGAATATCATTGGCATAATTCTAGTGTTATTCGGCAATTGTACACTATTTTTATGAAAATACCAATATTTTATCTTATACTTATTATCCTATCTCTACTCTTATTTTGTAATAAATATATAATGTTACTAATTTTTTTTAGAATATAGGAAAAGTGAAAATTTTGAACATATAATTTTATTGATGGAAGTAAAATTTAATAAGTATTAGGAAAAAAATTCAAATTTTCATTGTGGATCTGAGTTAGATTAGAGGTTCATTTATAATATTAGAAGTAATTTTTGAAAATATGAATTATGAAGTAATATAAATAGATTAAAAAATTAAAAAAGTATTAAATAAATGTTTATATTATTTGATAAAAATATAATTGTTGCCCATAATGAGCAACCTAAGAGGAGGGATGAATTGGGTTTCTTAAAAATTTAATCAGCTATCAAGTATGTGCACTTATATTCTTTTACAAATGAATATTATGTAGTGAAGTGAACCTAATGTACAATCAATCACAAAAATATATCACAATCTAACACACAAATATATAGTGGTTCGGTGCCAACCCTGCACCTACATTCACTCCCCAAGAACACCTTGAGAATTTTTACTAATCACCACTAGCCAATCTAGCTAGCAACAATTGTTTCCGGGCACAAGAAAGCCTTACAAATACAAATCTGGGAAGACCTCTATCCAAACATGGTCACAACTGTGAAACAAGTCAAAGCATAAGTAATAGAATGTTTAATACAATAAGCTCCTAGATATGAGCAAATTTAAACAAAGAGAATACTTATCAACTTGAAGAGCTAATCCCGAAGTTGCTTCTTTCTTTAATAAATGCAGCAGCACAATAGAAGCCTTCAAGGTAGCTTTGAATGCTCTTCAATGAGGGTAGAATCAGCAATAAATGAACTTCTATGGGTTGAAAAATAATCAAAACAATACTCCAACAATCCTCTAACAAATCTCTCTTTCAAATGATTTTTCTCTCAATATTTTTACTAATATTTTTTAATTTTTCTTTTTTAAAATCACTATCACACCAAAACATTATTTATCTCCACTATTTATAACAAGAACATCAAGATATAGCCGTTGTAAAATAGAGAAGGGAGTGAGAAAGAGAGCAAGATAGGATGAACCGGCCAAGAGAAGGTCACGAGTAAAAATCCCAAACGGTGGCAAGAGGTGAAGTGGTATTCCAATCCACAAAAATTGGTAGCCCAACTTTTGAACAGGGAATGGATCCAACCATTAGGAGCAAGGAGTTAGCATGCCAAAAGCACAAAAGTGGCATTCCAATATTTAGCACAAAGAAGCCAGCCGAAGTCTTAAAGATGCTGGCATTCCAAAAAGCCAAAATCGGCATACCAATATTTGTAACCAGGAAGACAACCAAACCATGTGGAAATTGGAATGCCAAAAACACAAAGTCAGAATGCCAATGTTTGAGTGTCAGGAAAACAACAGAGAGATAATTAAAAGTGATATGCCAATGTTTGAAACCAGTATGCCAATTGTTGAGTGCTAGAAAACAACAAAGAGCCAATTAAAATTGGTATGCTAATGGTTGAAACCGGTATGCCAATTGTTGAGTGCCAAGAAACCAACAGAGAGCTCCAAAGAATTAGCATGCCAAAATCTCAACTAGCATGCCAAAATAAAAAAGCTAGGGAATCAGCCATGAGCTCCAAAAGAAGGAACATGCCAACTTAATAAGTACCAAGAAGCCAACCATAACATGATAAAATATAGGCAAGCTAATCAAGCTAGCAAGCATCCGATCAAAGGCAAACTGAAGGCAAACCGAAGGCAACACGAATGCAAACCAAAGGCAACCTGAATGCAAATTGAAGGCAACATGAATGCAAACCGAAGCCAAACCGAATGCAAACCAAAGGCAACCCGAATGCAAACCGAAGGCAATCCGAATGCAAACCGTTTAAGAACATAGTCCGATGATGATTCAAAATAGAATTATAAATAGGAACTTGTAGGATAACTGAATCCAATTCAAGATAATGCAAAGATAATTAAACTTGAAGATTATTTTATCAAATAGAACCGTTCAATCATGAAGTGCATAAAAATGAAGATCCATATTTAGGAGTAATATGATTACCATAAGCTTATTTATACAATACCTGCATTACCTCACATTATGAATCATAATATACCTAGGATAAATAGAGGGTATTGTTTCATGATGAGTAATCTATAATTGATTGAACTAGATAGAGATAATATTAGCATAATACTTAATTGTTTTGCATTTTATCAAAATCAATATGAGGTCAACAATCTCCTCCTTTTTGACATTGATAAAACCATTAAATATTCAATAAGAGATAATAATTCAATCGAAGTATTCCTTTCAATTTTGAAGCATAAGACAATGCGTGCTAAAATATATGTAATGTGCCAAAACTTTGATTTTTAAAACATTATACCTTGCAGAGCTCCCCTTTGGTTTTGAAATAATAAAATTTTCAAAAGTGAGCATTCCATTTCTCCCATTCCATTTTTTTAAAACAAGTTTTCAAAACATAACATTGAAATCAGAATGTATATTTTCTATTTCTATTTCTCCCCCATGATTGGAATGTATGCTATTCTTTAAAAAAAATTAAAATTATGAAGTGAATTTCATTTCTCCAAACTAAAAAATAAAAATAGAGTGTATAAAACCTTTAAAATCAGAGTGTATGCTTTTCATTTTGTATGCTTTCCATTTCTTTTCCTTTTTGTCAGCTAAGGTAAGTATACCTATACCAAAGAGAATAAAATTAGGATCTAAAATCGTAAATGCTATTTTTATGGGTTATTCCCTGGATGGTAGTGTTAATAGTATCCTTTTGATAAATTCTAAAATAAGTGATATCTTAAATAATACTCTTACTGAATCAAGGAACGCCTCTTATTTTAAAAATATATTCTTTTTAGAACCAAGTTCTAAACTAAGTCTCTTCTAATCATCTCTTAATTCTTAATTCTTTTGAATCTGGGTCCTCTAATAAGTCAAGGAAAAGAAAACGACCTAACTCTAAATGTAGACATTCTGAACTTAAGAAAGGTTTAAGGTTAAGGAAGAAAAAAACCTTGGTGAAGGTTTTTACTTTCTTAGTCGACTCTTTTTCCAAGGTGATGCCTTCACCTTATTCCCTTTTTTGAGAGAAAGCCTTTTATTTAATATAATTTAGTCCTACAAAATCAAACATGGATCATATTTGATTTGCCCCCCTGATAGTGAACTTTTAGGATATAAATGAGTATTTAAGAAAAAACTTATACCTGATGGTTCAATGAAAAAGCATAAGGCTAGATTAGTAGCCAAATGATATAACCAAAAGAATGGATTAGACTTCTTTGATACCTATTCTCCTATAACTAGAATAACAACCTCTAGATCTCTTATTGCCATTACTTCAATCCATAAGTTGATTATTTATCAAATGAATATGAAGACTGCATTTCTTAATGAAGATTTCAAGAAGATTTATATGTAATAGTCTAAAAGTTTTATTGTAAAGGGACAAGAAATAAGGTTTGTAAATTTACTAAGTTTCTATATCATCTTAAACAGACTATAAAATAATGGCATAAAAAAATTGATCAGATCATCCTATCCTTTGGATTCAAGATCAATAATCATGATAATGTGTCTATTTTAAGGTCATTGATGATAATTATGTAATCTTTTGCTTATATGTCAATGATACCTTAATCTTTATAACATCACTTGAAATTAGTTAAAAATTGGATCTTTTCTTTAACATAGTTTAATATAAAAGATTTAAGTAAAGCAGATGTAATCTTAGGAATGAAGCTTATCAAATCTCATGAAGGAATAATATTCTTTCTTTCTTATTTTATACAAAAAAATATTAAGAAATTTGGTTATTTTGATCTTAAATTAGTATCTACTCCATATAATCCTAGCTTTCACCTTAAAAAAAATCAAGGTAACACAGTTTATCAGTTAAGATATTCTCAAATCATAAGATCTCTCTTATATGTAACAAATAAGACAAGACCTAATATTGCCTATATTATAGGGAGACTTAGTAGATATAATCGAAATCTTAATCAATCTAATTAGAAAGCCTTAGAAAGAGTGTTTTGGTATATAAAGGAGACATTTAATCTTTCTTTAATGTTAATTGGATGCCTTGAAGTGGTTGAGGGTGATAGTAATATTAATTGGATCACTAATTCTCTTGATATTAAATTGACCATCGGATATCTTTTTCTTCTCAATAGTAATACTATTACTAGTGAATCATTTAGGCAAGCTATCATCTCTAGAATCATCATGGAGGCCGAGTTGATAGCTCTTGATACTATATGTAATGAGGCAAAGTGGATTAAGAATCTAGTACTAAAGTTACCTTTTGTACCTAAGCTAGTTCCAACCATATCAATTCATTATGATAATAGGCCCATAATTGAACTGATTAATTAGAAAAATACTAATAAAAGGATGACTAGTATATACAGCTTCATATAAGTATATAAGATAATATAAGAAAAATAATTTTATTTTTTAAAAATATATCAAGTTTGAAAAGAATTTGATAAATCAATTAATCAAGGAATTATCTAAGAGGGATAGGACTTAAGCTCATTATGATTGCCAGTAGTGGATACCCAATCTCTATCATTGGAGATCTCATGAAAGAGGTGCAATATGGTATAAACGAAGCTGATTGAGTGATCGTATTACAACACAATTTTCAAAAAAAATTCTCCTTTCATCCCTCTAATGATTGTTCTTGTAAAGCAATAAAATGAAATTATATAAGGTTGAGTTACACACCTAATGAATCCGAGATAAGTTATCTACAAAGTATTAATCATAAATATCTTTAGAGAATTGACTTAGGTGAGAATTATCATATTAGGCTATGGTTGTTCTAGTCATCCATCACACCAAAATTATATTAACCGATTCAATTAATTAAGAAGTTAATAACGAGTCAAGTTGAATCCATAGAAAAGGCGATAGTTTTGAATTTTGAAATCTTTGATTTTTTAAAAAGAAAAAGAAAAGAGAATTTAAAGTTGAGAAAAGAGGAATTAAAATTTGTAGGAAAAATTAAACTTGTAACTAGGATCTACTAGCTAAACCCTATTAATTACTTGCAATAAGAATAAAAAATTAAAAGAATCAAAAAATAAATGAGCAAAAATTTAAAGTACAAGAAATTAAATTTTAAATTAGAGAAAAGTTCCGACTACAAGAATTTAAAGCAAAGATAATGAAATAAAAATTTAAACTAAAAGAAAACTATAACAAAGATTGGAAGTAGATTAGCATAGCCTCGTCGGAAAGATGGCCGGTGAACATCCTCCTTTCTTCAAACTCTTTGGAGCAGTGCTGAACTTTTCTAACTTCTTTCTCTTTGGATCTCGATCGAAAGCTGGTGTAGGTTAAAAGATATTGTAGCAGCATAACTGATATCCTTTACTGTATCCCATCTTTAAGATGATTTGATCTATAGCTCTGAGGGCCTTTAAATAGATTATATTGCTACCTTTTCAGACTTGATTTACTTATGATTTTATTATGATTATATCTTAGTATGATCTGCATGTGATTTTTACTCTGATTTTCCTATATTCCTTATTTGTTTGCCCATTCTTTCTTCTTTGTTCTTAGTATCGATCCAGCCAAGCCATATTCTTCTCTCTTTACTTTCTTTCTTTTCTTTTTCAAATGTGCCTTAGCTGGTCTTCCAATCGTGATTCGCTTGAATTTTCTTCATTTGTCTCAAATCCCAGCCCCCGCAATCTTTCTTTGAAACTATGTTCTTTATTTAAAAATATTTAGTTTAAAAATACTTAAATATAAGATTATAAATATTATAAAAATTGTAAGTGTTATAAATAGAAGTGTAATAATTATAATAGTTTTTATAATAATAGTAATAGTGATAATAATAAGTAATTATTATAAAATACTTAATTTATAAGAAACTTTGATTTAATTATTAAATTATATATTTTTTAATGATTTTATCATCATTAACTCTTTAAAATACTTAAATAGAATAAATAATTATGTGATTTATCATGCTGTGACTAAGAGTTTGCACTAACACTAAAACAATCTCATAAAAAATTAAGGTACTAAGTGCAAGGCCTTTAATATGCACTGGCTGCTTAAACTTACTTGGAATTCCAAAGAATTAAGGAAGGTGAATAGTTTGGGATTTAGAATGAGTTTAGCATGATGGAGGATGGATCACTAAGGTTTATTGGCAAACTTTGTGTCCTAGATGTAGGCGAATTGAAAATAAAAATTTTAAGAGAAGCTCACTACTCACTCTATACAATGCAACCTACTAGCACGAGAATGTATAGAGACCTAAGAAAAAAATTTTGATGAAAAGAATAAAGAATGATATTGCTCAATGTGAGGCCAAGTGCTCGGTATGTCAACAAGTGAAACTTGAACATCAAAGTCCTATTGGACCTCTTCAGTCCCTTTTAATCCCTCAATGGAAATGCAAAAAAAAATCACTATGGATTTTGTTACAAGTTTGCCCAAAACTTCAAAGAGCAATGATTTAATTAGTGTCATCATGGATAGTTGACAAAGTCAACCCATTTCTTACCCTTTAGAGTTAGGGTTTTTAGTGAAAAATTGGTCAGCATATATATAAAATAGATAGTGAGGCTTTATGGCGTTCTTGTCAATAGTTTCGGATTGAGATAATAGATTTGTGTTCCAACTTTAGAAAAGTCTTCATAAAGCTTTAGGACTAAACTGAATTTTAGCAAAACCTTCTAGATTCAAACAAATGGACAGTCTGAGAGAACCATCCAAATCTTATAGGACATACTGCAAGCCTATATAATAGATTTAAGGGGTGCTTGGGACAGTCTCTTTTCCTTGGTAGAGTTTGCTTATAATAATAGTTACTAAGCCATTATCCAAATGGCTCTATTTGAATCCTTGCATGATAGGAGACACATATATTCTATGCTGGAATGATGTTGGAGAGAGAAGATTGTTAAGTCCTAAGTTAGTACACCAGATGAAAAAAATTGTAGCTAATTAAGGAACATTTCCATACAACTTGGAGTCAATAGAAAAGCTATGTTGATGTTAGAAGGAGAAACTTAGAATTCCAGAGATAATCATATTTTCTTAAAAGTGTCACCAACCAATGATATGATGATGTTTGGAATCAAAGACAAATTGAGTCCAAGGTATATAGGACCTTTTGAGATCTTAAGCACAGTTGAGGAAGTGGCTTACAGTTTGGCCTTACCACTAGCATTCTCTAGGGTGCATGATGTATTTCATATCTCTATGTTAAAGAAGTATATTTTAGAACCCAGCTATGTGGTAGAGCTTGAACCCATCTAGTTGAAGAATGATCTGATCTATGAAGAGTATCCAGTGCATACCATGGAACGCAAGGATCAAGTTCAGAGGCAGTAAACATCTCTTAGTTGAAGAAGAAATACCATCACATATTTGTAGCACAGGTGTTTGAATGTAATTTAGATTATTGGTTGACTTGATTGTTACTTACTTAAATTAATATTGATGCATATTTATGTGTTCTGGATTATAGTCATACGGTTTAATTAGTTTAATAATTTTTGGCGATAAAACTATTTTAAGAGAGAAAGAGTGTAATACCCGTCACCATTGTGGCGTTACCATGTGTGTGAGCCTAAGGAGGAGGCTGTTTCACCACCTCTTCACTCCAGTTCAACCCGATCCCAGGAGGGGCAGGGATGGTTAAAATCTCCTCCCCTTCCTCTTTATTTTTGCAACTTGCCCTATGTTCCCATTCACCTCAACCTTCAACGCACTCTCAGACCTTCGCTGGTGCTCTCATTGCCGAATGTCAACATCTAGTAGGTGATTTTTCTTTCTCCTTCTCGAATGTAACCCTAGTCATCGGATTTACAAGATTAAGGCTAGATAATTAATTGGTTTTTTCTTTCTTTTTTGGCTGGCAGTAGGGACATTTTTGGCAGCGATTTTTGATGAGAAAGAATCCATATACGAGCAAATACTAGCAGACCGTAATATACAGCGGAATAATAAATAAAATGCACAAAACCACATAATCACAGAAACACCAAAATTTACATGAAAAATCCCTCCAAGATAAAGGAAAAAAATTACGGACAAGCCATAGAAGAAGATCCACTATAAATAATAAATATTAAGTCTCAAAGTCCTTTTCAGGACTTGAGAAATAATCACAAGAGAATAATAGGGATATAAGGATTACGTCACCAAAAATATGATCTTTGCGTTACCTCCTTATTCTTATCTTCTCTTCTTCTTCTCTTATTTTTCTTTTTTTTTTCTTTACGTGAAATTCATGCTCACCACGGAATCAATGCTCACCGGAAAGAAGGAAGATCCCTCTACGCTGCTCCCACGCTCATGATGCTGTTACTCACCAAAAGAAAGAAGGGAACTAGGAATAAAAAAGAAGACGCACGCTTCTGTTTTTATTCTTAGTGGCTGCTCCCAGCTCTCTCTCTCTCTCTCTCTTTCTTGGCTGCCCCAGGAACCAAAAAAGGAATCAAATATAAAAAGCCATAGAGCGCACCTTTTTCAGCCCTAATGGGCTGACTAAATAGGCTATGGGCCAAATAATATTCTCCTCCCGGCGACTTTTTTCCGGCAGGTACCTGTTCACTCCCTCCTTGCTTGAACTTTCCTAGGGAAGCCTGGCTTGGGCTTCGTCGATGGTGATCGCCAAATCGGGAGTTAAGGAGCCGACTGCCTTATTTTTGTGAGGAGGGCTTGGGGCCATTGGCGGCCACCGAACCTTTGTGGACTGTGTGCCTCGATGGGAGGAGCTGATGACTGGCTTCGGGAGGGCAGTCATCGGAACCTCCGGTGACCCTTGGTCGGTTTCCTTGCCACAATGAGCCAACTCGGTGCGGCCCTCGCGGTTGGGCAAGGGAGGCCAAACTAGATTCAAGCCTTTAAACCCAGTTTTGGAGCCCAATTAATCCTAACCGAACCACTTTAGGTTTAGGACTAGTTCTAGGATCAGTCTAGTTTGTAGGTGCGTCCATTTTGCATTGTTTGAGCTGATGCAACTTATAATAATCAATCAAAAGTTGGAGCCATGACTAAACTAAGTAGAATATTAGAAATTATTTGGCCAACATGATTTCTAAAAATTGAAGTTTTAATATTATGCTATAGGTGATCGGTAGACTAATTAATTAGATTTGACCTATGAATTAGTAACAAGAGATAAGTAAATATAAATTAGTAATTTTTATAAATTCTTGAATTATATAATTTCTAGATAAAATGATAATATTTGATTAAATATTGATTATTATCTGCTATTTATTTTGTAAAATAAATTTTGTTGCTTTAATATGCGCATGAGAATATTAATATGACATGCAAAATTAAAATAATGATATACAAATTCTAGTAAATGAAGGTAAGTAAATCTTGATTATTATAACATGAAAATTGGAATTTATTAAGAAGTATATAGATTATGAGTCTAACCTCGATTCAAGATTATATGTAAAGCAAGGCAAAAGTTATAACATGCTATGTTCTTAAAAATTATAAAAAATTAATATCTTGAATGATATATTTATAAATAATTTATTTATTAAGTGTGAACTCATTAAATCATCTTTTAATTTTTTTAAGAGCCCAAACAATAAAGAAAGACCGAGTATAAGCCATCATTTATCAATCTACCCCAGTCATCATCGTCTTGTGTCTGTAGCTAGAGCATTTGTCTTATTTGAATTGTAATAAGAATCTTATATATTTATGACTTTTAATTTTTATTTGTATTAGATGAATGAATGCTCTAGGTCAGGAATTTCATAGCTCAGAAGTTCAGCGGACATTTTGGAGTTCAGAAATTTCATTTCTGATGTTGGCCTGCTTGACTTGAGATTTTTGGGATCCCAATTCATTTAGTGTAACAATCGACAAGGGTTCACGCGTGTTTGAAAGAGATTGGATAGGGCTATGGCTATGGTCCACTGGCTCCAGTGTTATCCATCCACTACTGTTACTCATCTTCCGAGGATTGTCTCTGATCACTGCCCTATCTTGATATCCACTGATGTGATAATTTAGCAGCGGAGACCGTTTCGGTTTGAACAGTTTTGGACCTCCTATTCCTCTGCTTGGACCATTATCTCTCAGGTTTGGCGTCTTTCGGTGAGAGGCTCTGCTACATACAGGCTATCTAGGCGCCTTGAGCTCACGAAGTGTAGACTTTGCAAATGAAATAGATTGGAGGTTGAGGATCTGGTCAGATAGGTGGAGCAGGTGGAAGACGATATTATTACCCTTAAGACCAAAGAAGATCAAGAGGGCTACCTTTCTGATCTTGACCTTACCTCTTTTCGAGCTAAGCTAGCTCTTCATCACTCTCTCCTACAGCAGCAGAAAATGTTTTAGAGGCAAGGTCTCGGGTGCAATGGATCAGAGATGGGGATCGTAATACCATATTTTTTTATCAGGCCACCCTGAAGTGCCAAGCTGCTAATAGGATTTGGTGGCTTGCTGATGAGTTGAGGCACTACTAGGAGGATGCTAACATCATCAGGACTTAGCTTCTTCACTTCTTTCGGTTTAGATGGTCGGAGTGCACTGGTGATGGGTTTCCTGACCATCCGGTACCGACTGCTAAGAAGATCTCAACAGAGGAGAATGACCTTTTTATCAGGCCAATTTTAGGGGATGAGATTCGGAAGGCTGTTTGGGATATAGGGCCTAACAAGGCCCCTGGGTCATATGGGTTTCCACCTTGCTTCTTTTGCCATTATTAGATTATAGTGTGCCAGAATGTTGTTGAGGCTATCCAGAGTATCTTTCATAGCAAGTCCATTCCTGCTGACTAGAATCGAACTTTCATCACTCTTGTATCTAAGCACTCAGATGCTTCCTCTCGTCAACATTTTTTGCCCATTAGTCTTTGCACTACCTTGTGTAAGGTCTGTGCGCGCATTATTGTCACCCGTCTGCAAAATATGATTCCTCGCCTTATTTCTGTTGAGCAGGGTGCTTTTATCAAAGGTCGCTGCATTACTAACAATATCTTTATAGCTTAGGAATTTATGCATGACCTTCATAGATCTTTTGCCCATCGGTGTCTTATGGCTGTCAAGCTAGATATGGAGCGAGCTTATGACAGGGTAAGCTGAGATTTTTTGTACCGCACTCTTCATGAATTCGGGTTTGACGACCTTCTTATTGAATGGATCATGGCTACATTCATCGACCGTCTTTCTCTCTTATTATTAACGGTAGTCCGACGGATTTCTTTCACTCTGCTGTTGGGCTACGTCATGGGTGCCCCTTATTATTAACGATCTTTCGCGTGCGCTCATTCAGGCTTAGGCTGATTGTCGCAATGCCCCTTTTATGGCAGCTCCCCAGGGCCCCTCGATCTCTCATCTTATATTTGCAGATGATTGCATTTTATTGGGTTGGGCCACTGTTCATAATGTGGTGACCTTTGTTACCATTATTCAGCTCTACTATCAGGCATCTGGTCAGAGAGTTAATCATCATAAGTTTATGATCTGTTTTAGTCCGAAGATGACTGCTATCATAAGGGAGGCTATCCTCCTAACCTTGGGCATTACTACTCAGATTGACTGACTATCTTATCTTGAAATCCCTATTACGGGCAGACAGTCATGATGTAGCGATTATATTGATCTAGAGCGACGGGTTCGTGACCGACTTGATGGCTGGCAGGTCATGGGATTATTTATGATGGCAAGGATCACCCTTCTACGCTCGGTCTTCACCTCTCTTCCTTTTTATCTTCTATCTAACACGCCGAGGACTTGTTTGAGGAGGATAAAGAGATGCTTTAAAGACTTTCTTTGAGCTTCTATGCAAGATGGCCATGGTATTCATTTGCTGGCATGGGACACTGTTTGTTTACCTATCTCTGAAGGTGGTCTTGGGATCCAGTCTCAGATAGTCAGAAGAGAGGCGCTGATGGCTAAGCATGCTATGCGGTTCCTATTGGATCCGCATTGCTTCTGGAGCTCTTTTATGCGGGCCCGTTACGGGGCTTGGACTCCCTCTTCAGACTTTCAGTCTTTCCGTGGATACTCATCCTTTTGGAAGAAGGTCTGCCGGCATGCTCCGTTGATCTTGAATAACATCTCATGGATGATTGGTGATGGATCCTCGGTTGATGTTATTCAGGATACGTGGATTGCTGAGCTCCCCTTCTCTCTCTGGCCTACTTTTATCAGCACAGATGCTCCCATCAGTATGAGAGTTACATAGCTGATCTCTAAGGATCACACTTCCTGGCACTTGCCCTTGGTGTCTCAGTTCTTTGGGGTGGAGTTAGCTCGCAGTGTTCTCTTTATTCCGCTCATACCGGGGCATTCATCTAATACCAGATTATGGAAGAGATCATGTCTCTCTAGTGCACTTACCAGAGATCTGATGAAGATTTATAGGCCACAATCGGAGCGTTCGATGGATGCAGCATGGATATGGAGGCTTCCTATTCATCCCATGATCCAGCTTTTTATCTGGAAGCTAGCATGGGATTGCCTTCCCACCTATTTCTTGCTTGTTGGGAGGGGAATGCCCATTCAGGCCATCTGCCCATTATGTGGACAGAAGGAGGAGACCACTGATCATGTCATTTTAGTTGCCCTAGAGTGAGTCAGATCTGGCGGATGATTGATTATCACCCTAGAGAGGGTACTGACGACTCTCAAAGGACTGATTTTTTGAGTGACATTCGGAGGAGATTTCGATAGCGGGGTGCTATCTGGGCTGACATAGCCTACCAGATTTGGCTATCGCGTAACCTGCTGATTTCACTGATGAGGTTCTATCTCCCCGAAGGGTTGTGAGGAAAGGTATCTCCTTCTCTGAAGAATGCGCATTTCATGGGTCTATTTTTGATTCTGACAGTTTTGGCCACTGGGGCTCCTCTGTTGCCTCAGCAGCGAACCGGCACATGGTCTTCATAGCTTAGGAGCCCCCCTCCAAGTTTTATCAAAATCAATTTTGATGGGGTGTTTGGGAAAGAAGTGCAGGCTCAGCTTTTATTATCCGTGGGACTGATGGAGTATTGCTGGCGGCTGATGGCTTTGGCCTCCTTGACTCTTCAGTCCTCTGGTGGAGCTTTATGTAGCCTGGGCAGGTATTTCATACGCCACCTACATCCTCCATGCCCACAGCCTACTTATAGAGGGCGATTCCACTACGGTCATCCGTTGGGTTCGGCAAGATTTTTGTAATCATATCCCAATCAATCCTTTACTCCATGATATTTGGGCTACCCTCCGGGAGGTTCATTCAGTCCAGATCCAGCATGTCTATCGAAAAGCTAATGCGGCAGCAGATTGGATTGCGGCCTTGGTCGCCTATCATTCCAGGTTTTGGGCCTGGAAACAGGGTGACCTCTGTCCCATTATATTAAAGCAAATACTATTTTTAATGTATCTGAGTTGAGTACATATCTGGGTTGACTAGTACTCGACTAGTGTGATCACCCATCTCCCATCTTTACACACACACACACAGAAAAAAACACCTTGCATGCTCAGGTTGTCACATCTCATCCACACAGCTTCCTTCTTCCCTAGTTTCGTTCCCTTTTCTCACCGTCTCCTCTCTTATGAAATTCCACTGCCGCCCTAGTTCTTGGATGGAGCCACCGCTTTCTGCTGGGCTGAAGCGGTGCCGAAGCGCTGCTGTGGACATTCACTGCAGTCTGCTAGACGAGGACCGAAGCCTGATCGGTGTAGCTGAGCTGCACCATGCGCTCTTAACTCCTTCCTCGCTTCTTCGCTCTCCCCTTTTTCTTCTCTAGGTCTTGGCCGCAGGTCGTGGAGACCGAAGCAGCTGCAATTGGCGGTGCTAGAGGGAGAGCGCTGCCGTGAGGACCTGCCGCTGCTCTGTTCCTGCAACCAGGCCATGTTCGTTCAAGCTTCCATCGCCGGGAAACGCCGTCGTTCCGAGTCGGAGTCGCCATCGGCCATTTCCTGCGACGCCACCATCCTCTCCGGCACCGGCTACAGGAGGCGACACAGGGTAAGCTGGTCTGCCCGATCCCTGTTCAGCCAATCTTGGCAGCTCATGGCTGCAGTCTACTGGCGTTGCCGGGAACTAGATCGATCTTCTTCGTTTGATCGACCATGGGGCCGGGTCTATGGTAGCCTAAGGCCAAGCTATCAGCCGCTGATCAGCTCCGATCAAGAGGAGTCAAGGTTGGGTTCCAAGGCCATAGAAAGAAGGCTTTACCTTACCTGTAAGACCGCTTTAGAAATTAGAAGAAGACTGCTAACTTCTTGAACTGAGATGGTTCAAGCTAATTCCGTACAAACTGAGCCTAATTCAGCATGGACCAAGCTAGTTCATCTGAACCAGACTTGGCCCAAATCAAATTTATCTAGGTTCAACTTCTGTTGAATTAACCAGACCCAAACCCAATATCTGAATCGGAACCCAATCTGAGTTCAATTTCTGCTGAACAATATCATGAACCTATCCTAATTTACTGAACCACACCCTAAACTAAATCCAATTGACCGAACCAGAACCTAAATCGGACTAATTAGCTAAACTAGATTCAAAATTGACCCTAATTAAATAGACCATAACTCTGATTAGAGGTCTATTATCCTGATTAAATCTTAATTAAAGGGGTAATGGATCTAATTAGATCCTGATTAATTTAATTAAGTGCTAATTAGAGGATTATTAGCCTAATTAAGTCCTTATTATGGGAAATATAACCTAATTAAGCTTTAATTAGAGGGGTATTAGTCTAATTATATCCTAATTAAGTGAACCCAAGCATAGATCCAACCTCGATTTGATATAATTGAGCTAGGATGGGTCTATATCTAATTTTATCTATATAATTTAACAATATTGAGGATTAATTTATTTACGATGATGATTATAGGTAATCATATATTTGAGTTTAGCACGAGTAATGATTGATTTTGTGAGAATTACATTGACATTTTGGAGTGCAATTAGAGATAAGATCTTTTCCTATACCTTTGTGAATGTACAAGAATCCTTTTTATACATACATATGAGATATGAATGGTTTCTTGCATATATTATTATCAGCACAACCATGGTTTGATTAGCATGATTTGATTAGCATGTTTTGTCTATGCACGGATATGGATTATGTTTAGCTATGGTATTACAATTTGGGTTTATGTATAGTTATGACATTTTTATATTAGAGGAGTATTATCTTAATTAAGTCCTCATTAGGGAATTCTAGCCTAATAAAGCACTAATTAGAAAGGTATTAGTCTAATTATATTAATTAACTGAACCCAAGCGTAGACCCAACCTTAATTTGATTTAATTGAGCTAGGATGGGTCTAAATGTAATTCTATTTGTATAATTTAAGAATATTGAGGATTAATTTATTTACGGATGATTATAGGTGATCATATAATTGACATTGAGAAGGAGTATTGATTAATTTTGTGAGAATTATATTGACATTTTAGAGTGCAATTAGAGGTAAGATTTTCACCTATAACTTTGTGGATGTATAGGAACCCTTTTTGTACATACATATGAGATGTTGATGATTTTTTGCATATATTTTTTATCAGCATGTACCATGGGTTTGAGTTCATTGTTTGATTAGCATGTTTTGTCTATGCACGGATATATATTGTGTTTAGCTATGGTATTATGATTCAGGATTATGTATAGTTATGATATTTTTATATTATGCTAGTATAGTTTTGTGATTTTGATGATAAGGATTTGAAATCTGATTTGCATATCAAAATATTAAAAGATGTGATTAGTGGATTGAGAAAAGGCATGTGTGCTGAACATGGATATACGGTGAGGTGGCACTAGTGGTTAAGCTTAAAGTAGTGATTGTATGTTTTCTAATGACTGAGGTTCACTAGTAATTGAGCTAATAATGATAATTGTATTTTTCCTAGTGTGGGACCAGCAGGGGTCTACAGTAATAGCTAGACTAAGTTTTTGATACTTGACATGTATTGGTTGATAATACATAGCACTAGTTTCAGTCAACTGGCATAAGATGATGGCTAGGCTAGGTTTATATATACAGGGTACTGGCATATTTGATTCACTAATATGAAGAGAGATATTGCTGAATTTGTTTCGAGATGCCTCATTTATCATCAAGTAAAGGTAGAATATCAAATTCCATTAGGGGTACTGCAATCTCTTTCCATTCTTGAGTGGAAGTGAGAAAGTATTGCCATAGACCTTGCATCGGGTTTACATCTTACTTGTGACAAGCATGATTCCACATGGGTAGTAGTGGATCAGTTGATAAAGTTTACTCACATTTTATCAGTGTATACCACTTATGATTTTGCAAAGCTAGCCCAGATCTACACTGACAATATTATTTGCCATCATGGGGTTTCAATCTCCATTGTTTCAGACCAAGGCCCCCAAATTACTTCTTGATTTTGAAAGGAATTTCTAGAGATCATGGGTACTTGTTTAGATTTTAGGGCTGCATTCTCCCCTTAGACTATTGGGCAGTCAGAGAGGATTATTCAAATATTGAAGGATATGCTTCGAACTTGCATTATGGATCTTAATAGTAGCTGAGAGCAACTTCTTTCAAACTTGCATTATGGATCTTGATGGTAGCTGAGAGCAACTTCTTTCTTTGATCGAGTTTGTCTACAATAACATTTTTAGTCGACCATTCAAATTGCTCTGTATGAAGCTTTGTAAGGCCACATGTGTTGGTCACCATTATATTGGGATGAAGTTGGGAAAAAGAAGCATATGGATTACCTATGTTGGGACCTAAAGTGCTTGAAAGGGACCATGAGAAAATTCAATTGATTCAAGACAAGATATTCACAGCTTAAAGTCAATAAAAAGCATCTGCTAATCATTGAGAACATGGGCTAGAATTTGAAGGTGGAAAGTGTTGGAAACTAAACTTGATTGTTGAAAATTGCTGCATAGGAAGTTGATGTTATTTAATTGCTGCATAGGAAGTTGATGTTATTTAATTGCTGCATAGGAAGTTGCTGTTATTTAATTGCTGCATAGGAAGTTGCTGTTATTGCATAGAAGTTGCTATTTTGAATTAAGTATTGTGGAAGACCAAGAGTCATTTTGTAATTATAAAAGGCCATGTATCCTTTCACGTTTGAGTATGAAAAAAATAGATAGAAACCAGAAATTTGCCCAAAGAAAATATCTTCTCCTCTTCCAACAAATTTGGTATCAGAGCCACAAAAGATCCATGGCCTCCATGAACTTTGTTCAATCCCAAATACCCAAACTCACCAAAGACAACTATGACAACTGGAGTATCCAAATGAAGGCTTTGCTTGGATCCCTTATGTTTGGGATCTTGTAGAAGACGGCTACATGGAGCCGACCGAAGGTGAAGCAATGCTCACACAAGAGCAAAGAAAGCAACATAAGGAGTCAAAAAAGAAAGACAAGAAGGCTCTCTATACACTATACCAAAGTGTAGATGAAGGCACATTCGAGATTATCGCTGGAGCTGCAACATCAAATGAGGCATGGGACTTATTGCATAAGGCACATAATGGAGCAGAAAAGGTGAAAAAGATTCGGCTACAATCTTTGAGGTCTGAATTTGAATCTTTCAAAATGATAACTGGGGAGTCAATTTCTAATTATTTTTCAAGATTGATGTCTATAATCAATCAATTGAAAAGAAATGGTGAAGAAATTACTAATGTTCGAATCATGGATAAAATTTTGCGCTCTTTAGATGCAAAATTTGACTTCATTGTTGTAGCCATTGAAGAATCAAAGGAATTAGAAGAGATGACTATAGAGCAACTCATGGGCTCTTTACAAGCACATGAGCAAAAGCTGTCTAAAAGGATGAAGGAGAAACCCATCGAGCAAGTACTTCAAACAAATCTTACACTACAAGAAAAAGGTGATCTTAAAGATCAAACAAGTTTCCATGGTTGAGGCCGTGGAAGAAGAGGAAGAGGTGGAAGATTTTATCAAGATCAACCTCAAAGAAGTCAAGGAGACATAAGAGACCACCATGCCCGAGGTCGTGGTAGAGGAAGATTTTTTAATCCTAGAGGAAGAGGAAGGTATGGACAACAAGCACTACAATGTTTTATTTGCAAAATATATGGGCACTATGCTAAAGATTATTGGTACAAAGATAATGTTAATTATGTTGATGAGAAAATTCATTTTACAAAAGAACAAGAAGAAGAAGTAACTCTACTTTTGGCCTACAATAACATTACTGATGCTATCAAAAGAAGTACTTGGTATCTAGACACAGGTGCTAGCAATCATATGTGTGGGATAAAGGACATATTTTTTAAGATGGATGAAAGCTTCAAAGGCTCGGTGACTTTTGGAGACTTCTCTAAAAGGCCAGTTGAAGGGAAAGGTAAAATCCTTATCAAGCTTCAAAATGGCACTCAAAATTTTATTTCAGATGTCTATTATGTTCCAGACATTAAAAATAACATTCTTAGTTTGGGCCAATTGCTTGAAAAAGGCTATGACATTCACATGAAAGAATTGGGTATTTCTATCAGAGACAACAACAATACTCTTATTGCACATGTTTCTATGTCAAAAAATAGAATGTTTGAGCTAAGTTTGCATGTTGATGGCTCCTCTTGTATGTTAACACAAAGTCTTGATGACTCTACTCTATGGCATCTTAGATATGGACATTTAAACTTTGATGGATTAAAACTTTTGTCTAGCAAGAATATGGTGACAGGAATGCCTTGGCTGAAAATGTCTAAGGAAAAATGTGAAACTTGCATAGTTGGAAAGTAACAAAGGAGAACCTTCATTTCAGGAAGATCAAGAAGAGCAACAAAACCATTGGAATTGATACATTCAGATGTTTGTGGCCCAATCAAACCAACAACTATGGGAGGTAATGAATATTATCTTTCCTTCACTGATGATTATTCTGGAAAGACATGGGTTTATTTATAAAAAAAAAGAGTGAAGTATTTCAGAAATTTAAGGAATTTAAGTTGCTTGTTGAAAAACAAAGTGGTTTTCAAATTAAAGCTTTGAGATCGGATCGTGGTGGTGAGTATTTATCCAAAGAGTTTTCATTTTTTTTCAAAGCACAAGGAATTTTTCATCAAGTTACTATGCCTTATTCACCTCAGCAAAATGGGGTTTCAGAAAGAAAAAATCAACTATTTTAAATATGGTTCGATGTATGTTGAAAGATAAAAATATGCCTAAAGAATTTTGGGAGAAGCAGTTGCTTGTGCAGTTTATTTGTTGAACAGATTTCCATCAAAAAGGCTTCACAATATGACACCTGAGCAAGCATGGAGTTCATACAAGCCTAAGGTTGATCATCTTCGCATTTTTGGAGTGTTGCTTATGTCAAAGTGCCTGATGAGAAAAGGATCAAACTTGATGACAAAGGAGAAAAGTGTATTCTTTAGGATATGCTGAAAATTTAAGTGGCTATAAGTTGTATAATCCTATTACAAAGAGAGTGATTTTTTCAAGAGATGTTGAATTTGATGAAAAGCAAATGTGGAGCTGGCAAGATAACAATAAAATGCAAGAAAATAATAAAGAAGAAGAGTCACAACATCAAGAAGAAATTTCATCAACTCCACAACAAAGTCCAAGACATTCATCTCCACAAGAAAGTTCCAGTGGCTCATCCTCAAATAGAGCACACAAAACTCGGAGTGTGCAAGAATTGCTTGACGTCATAAGGCGTTTTGATGCTAATGATTATACTATGTTTTGTCTTTTTGCAGGTTATGATCCAATTGAGTTGTATGAAGCAAATAAAGAAGAAAAATGAAGAAATTCCATGCATGAAGAAATTTCGTCAATAGAGAAAAATGACACTTGGGAACTCACAAATCTTCCCCAAGGTCATCAAGCCATTGGAGTCAAATGGGTGTATAAAACAAAAACAAATGCAAGTGGAAAAATAGAAAAACACAAAGCCCGCTTGGTAGTAAAAGGCTACAAACAACAATATGGCATTGACTATGATGAAGTTTTCTCTCCTGTTGCTCGAATGAAAATGGTACGCCTTCTCATTTCCAGCTCAAATGAAATGGAAAATTTTTCAAATGGATGTGAAATCAGCTTTTTTGAATGGATATTTGAATGAAGAAGTCTATGTAGAACAACCTTTGGGTTTCATTCAAAAAGGACAAGAAGACAAAGTCTACAAACTCAAACGAGCTCTTTATGGATTGAAACAGGCTCCACGAGCTTGGAATACAAGGATTGACAAGTATTTTGCTGAAAATGGTTTTCAAAAATTCCTTCTTAAACATTCTCTTTATATGAAGTCTAATCATGTTGGTGATGTTCTATTTGTTTGTCTATATGTGGATGATTTGATATTCACAGGAAATAATCTTGCAATGATTGAAGTTTTCAAGACTTCAATGATCAAAGAATTTGAAATGACAGGTTTTGGCTTAATGTCTTATTTTCTGGGTATTGAAGTAAATCAATTAGATGAAGGCATATTTATTTCACAAAGCAATATGCAAAGGAAATTTTGGAGAAATTCAAGATGAAGAATTGCAATTCAAGCACCACCCCAATTGAATACAATACTAAATTAAGTAAAGATGGAGAAGGAGATCTTGTCAATTCAACATATTATAAAAGTTTGGTTGGAAGCTTAAGATATCTTACAAATACAAGGCCGGATATTGCTTATAGTGTTGGAGTTATAAGTCGTTACATGGAGAAGCCAAGAATGGATCATTTAATTGTTGCAAAAAGAATCCTTCGATATATCAAAGGTACGCAAGATTATGGTATTTTCTATTCATCTACTAATCCAATAAAATTAGTTGGTTTTTGTGATAGCAATTGGGCAGGAGATATTGATGATAGAAAAAGTATGAGTGGATTTGCCTTTTATATTGGAAGTGCAGCATTTACATGGTCTTCAAAGAAACAACAAATTGTTACACTTTTATCATGTGAAGCAGAGTATGTTGCTGCAGCAAATTGTGTTTGTCATGCACTTTAGCTTCAAAGACTACTACAAGAAATGAAGATTTCACATGAAGAACCGGCCAATATTTTTGTTGATAACAAATCTGCTATACAACTTGCAAAAAATTCAGTCTTCCATGATCGAAGTAAGCATATTGATACAAGATTTTACTTCATTCGAGATTGTATCAAAAGTCAAGAAGTACAACTTCTTCTCATTTAACAAAAGATCAGGTAGCTGATATCTTCACAAAAGCCCTCAAGGAAGAAGAGTTCAAGAAGTTAAGAAGCATGCTTGGAGTCATGAAGAATCAAGTTTAAAGGGGGGTGTTGGAAACTAAACTTGATTGTTGAAATTGCTGCATAGGAAGTTGCTGTTATTTAATTGCTGCATAGGAAGTTGTTGTTATTGCATAGGAAGTTGCTATTTTGAATTAAGTATTGTGGAAGACCAAGAGTCATTTTGTAATTATAAAAGGCCATGTATCCTTTCACGTTTGAGTATGAAAAAAATAGATAGAAACCAGAAATTTGCCTAAAGAAAATATCTTCTCCTCTTCCAACAGAAAGGAGAGTAAGATAGGAAATTGCAATGTAAAGTTGGAATCTCAATATACAAGTGATCATAAAAATATACTTACCTAGTTTACAAAGAGAATGCAAAGGTGCAAAATTTAAACATGGTTATATTTCTGGGCATGGTAGACTGTTTTCTGTCATAGCAATGAGCTAAAATTAGAGCGTACTTAAGCCAGACTGACCAATCTTTGTTGTGCTGGGGGCTTGACCTCCATTTGCCTACTATGCTTTGCTGGTCTGTTCTAAGCTCTTATATGCTTTTTGGTCCATTAGCTACAATTTAAATATAATAAAATTTTCTGTCACGAAAGTTTGGCTGGAAGAAGCTAGACTGTTGTGCTTTGGACAGACTTCGAAGGAATATGTACTTGGAAAAACAGATGGCAAGGTGGAAAACAGCTTAAGGGAGCTTTCGCAGCAAGATTCGTCTCTTGCTCGTCAGATAATATTGTCCATGAGTGTTGTGTAAATCTGCTGCTTCAGAAAACTTATGCAACTTTGGTCTGTTTTTCACTTGAACAATAATAGGAATTTGTGATAAGTATGTTTGTGCAATCAATTTGGTAGCTTTTCTTGATTTTCAAGTGATCTTGTTTAACAAGGCTTATTCAGTTACATGGTGATATTTCTGCAAATTCTTGTTCTCTTCCTTAAGAAACAGCCATTTTTACCCTTCTTTTCCTGGTCGCAACTGTTTACCTTCTGACGCAGGTTCAACATGGCGAACAGCCATGGCTGATCTATTAACTCACCACATCAGCTTGCAGTATGGCACTGGAGATCATTGCACCATCATGCAGTCTAACATGAATCAGATTTCTTGATGGTTTATGATTTTTTGTCTTGGTTTTGATTTGTTGGTCACTCAAGAAGTAAAGCAGAAAGTAATTTATGGTGTATAGGGAAGAATAAAAGATATAAAAGCACCAGTAGATTGTACATTGGATAGCATGGTGTACCTGTGTAATCCTTCATGATGTGTGATGTACAAGATATCCACTGCTATTATATTACAAAATATTGTCCAATTCAAATATTTAAGGAGACCCTATATACATTTATGGGCAAGACTGTTATAGTAAAGAACACAACATATTATAGTATAATGGTACTTATATATCCACAACACATATTAGATAACTAATACTTCATGAATACTTTTTATTAGAGTATATTCCAATGCTCGCTCCTTTTCTATACGAGACATTCAGAGAGTCATGCAAAAAGAACATGGTGAAGATATTCTCCAAGAGCCCATATGGGGAAGATATTTCGATATGATGCATAGTTTAGTGTACAATTCCTCATGAATACTCCAGTAATTTCCTGTTGTTAATAGTAATTGGTTAGATGCTGTTAGCAAGGATGGAGATAGAATGTTTTCAATGATGATTTTAGGAGTACCATTTTAAAAAAAATTTCAAAGTTTTTTTTTTTTGCAAACATTATTTTTGTTTTCCCTACGATAGTTTTAAGATCCAAGTGTCTGCTCTTTGGCTTCAAATTCTTTGTCAAAGAAATTCAACATGAGGAGCAGACATGGCTAGATTTGGGCCCCATGATTTTTCAGTTTCTTGGTTCTCATGTCATGTTCCAGTTTAATTAAGATCAGCTAACCATAACAAAAATACATGCTTCCATTTTGAATTACCTGTTGAGGGAAGTCACCATCATCCATTTGTGAATTGATCAAAACCCTTATACCTCGATGTATTGGTGTTTGATCTATATCAGCCTGTTGCTGAGAAAACATTCATTATAAACTGTGTATTTTATAAGTCAATCACGAACACATTTCATAATGTACATCTATTGGCTTCTTTCTACATATTAAACAATCTAGTGAAGCATATATATATATATATATATGCACACATTTACCTGTCCAGCATCAATGAGTGATAGCAATGCCCAAGCAGTTTGGACCAAATTTGCACGGTTCCCTTCAAGATTTGTATACACCTGGGTTGCAGTAATCATGATATGTCATGCAGAGAAATGTCCCAAGGCTTCACCAATAGCCTTTTGTTAGGAAGTTCTAAGTTCAAATCAAATAGTCCATACCTTGTTTTGGCTCGAAAGATAGCTCTCTCCCCATCCACCACAAGGTAGCTGCTTTGATAACAAGAATTCACAAGCTTTACGTATGGTTGGAATTTTGTAGTAGTTTCTCCCACAAGCTGCCAGCCCTTCCACTGCCAACCATGTGCCATAGGTATAGCAAATTCCCCAAGAACCATACCTGTTCAAGTTCAAAAATCTCATTTAGATATTGAATGGTTTACAACTGTAGACTGCTACTAATCAAACAAAAGTAAGAACATAATGTGTGACATAACCTTTACCATGAACCATCAGGATTTTGTGTTTCTTCAATGTATTGCGCTCCTCTTGTAATGGCTGTCTATTTCCTTTCTTCGGTGCTTGGGATGTAATTTCCTAAAGAGTGCCAAAGCTTGAATTGCTGACGAAGTGCACTCTACATACCTGAAGTGACACAGCAATTAGTGAAAGATAGCATTATAGACCAAATATTATGGCATTGAAGTGTTGTGGCCAAGTAATCTTACTCGCACTCGATTAGAGTATCTTCAAAGAACTCAGTGGGATTGAACTTCTGAAAGAAAGTTGAAAAGAAGACTTGGTTAATACCTTATGAACTCCCCAATCTATGTGTGTGCACTAAAATTTTGAAGAAGAAATAGAAGAGGAAGATAAAAAGTTGGTCGTAAGAAAAGCTACCTCCAACCAACGGAATGCTCTTTGTGGCTCCCAAACAAGAAAACCACCATTTTTACTCTGCATTAATGGAGATAAGAACAAAATCAATAAATATAGTAAAGCAAAACATTTTATGAGGGATAAATAAAGAAGTGAAGTGGACTACTTTTTAAGTAGGATCTTAAGATCTGATTCTTACTTGAAGGGAAAGAATGACATTAACAGCGTCGTGCAACCGCTCTGGTTCTATCCTCTTCGAAAAGAGTTCTGATGACATTTGCGAGAACAACAACAAACACTACAAAAGAAAAAAAAAAGGCTGTTAATAATTATTTATTAAGAGAAACTATGAAAATGATTATTTTAACACATTTTTTTATGTATTGGAGTTGCAGTATCTATCACCTTAAGCCCCTCTGCCGTGCAATCAGATACTTGCCAACCGTGGTCTTGCATCGAGAGTGTCCATGCACCTTTATTGATGTGTCGGTCCATTAACTTGAAGTTGCCATAAGGGTTTTCTCGAACCTTCAAAATTGATCAGATTTAATTAATTAGTTAATTTTTATGCCGCATGGTGACTAACCAGGAAAGTAGTTTGTAATTAGGTGATGAGATTTAACCTGTGAAGCTTTGACAAAATCATGCGCTCTACGAAGTGTTGGTCCAAACTCGATGCATAGATTACCAGACATGATTGCTTGAATGGCAAAGCATGCATCCCACGTCTGGGACCCACAACCCTGCATTGTGTAATTTGGTGCAGTTAGAGTACACGATATGTTTTCTTGGATATAAATATTTATTAGAAAAAAATAGTTAAAATTTGAGCAAATTGCTGATCTAAACTCCATGCGAGAATGTTGAAAGATTTATTCCGGCTTTGTATATTCTTGGCCCTGGACATTTGCTATACGAATATTATATATCTCCAACCTTCGTATTAAGGCTGCAAAGAATCCTAACCATTGGATCAGTCTTGATTCATATTTAGAGATTCGTGGATTAGGTATGGTTTGAAAATCAAATCGACCAGATCCGATCAGAATCCAATTTATCCCAATACATAAAATATAAATTTTATAAATTCATTTAATGAACTATAATTCAAACTAATTCTTCTTTTCACCTCTAACAACTAAATCTCTCCCATCTTTTTTTTCACTATTTACATCTATAATTTATATTTTATTATTTATTTCAATGGATTCTTATTTACAATATCTTTTATATCAATAAATATTTTAAATATCATAATTTATAAATTTAAGAATCATTATTTACTTGGATAAAATTAAGAGTTTTTGAATAAAAAATGAAGTTCAAGTTGGTTCTATTTAATTTCATTTAAATTTTTTAATGTATCTACATTTAGTTATCAATAACTAAATTTTAGCTATAAAGCAAGAGTTAGATGCTTGACATAAATCCAAATATAGTCTAATTTAATCCTATTCTGATCCTTAATATTTTCGGTGGGATCTTAATGGACTGGAATGATGTAATGAGTCTAAAATTCCTTCCATATAACGGATCCATCAACAAATGGTTGGGTCCGAACCTAAAATTAAAACCTGAATATAAAATCAGATCGAATTGAGGTCCAGCATATATAACCCGACTCGACTTGCAGCATGAATATGCTTCTCCTAGTACTTTTACCTACGTTTGTGCTTGTGAGTTTTTATATTATTTAAAAGTTCTCGTAATTGTAGGAGGCAATAATTAATGCGGGAGCCAACGGATATAAGTTTGTTTGTTACCTGCATCTTCAAGCCATCTTCAGCGACCCAAAAGTAATCCGGTAGTCTGGCTAGATGGCGCTTGTACGCCTCTGAATTTGGATCTTCCACCCAGCAGGCAACAAGACACAAAACCTACAACACGAAGCCCAAAACTTGCCCCAAGATGGAATCCTTGCTAGACCACCATGGTCAAGGATCCATTTTCTGCCTCTCGCCATAGCCATGTCCTCACCATCCTCTGGTCCCTCTCCAAGCAACCTTAAGCATATATAGTTTAGTGCTGACCCAAACATTGTGCTGTGACCCAATATATGAAATCCCCAACCACCATCTTTATTCTGGCAAAAATGCAAAAGAAAAAAAAAGGAAAAGAGGATTAATTAAAGTTTATATGACTTGAAGAATAAAATAAAAACCAGTTTCAATTGAATAATCATACTTGATGATTGTAAGTGTAGCGAATAATTTCTTTTTGGTGTTCCGATGATAAGACAACATTAAGTGCTCCAATCACGTGCAATGCCATTACCTGCACATTGTTATGATCATTTGGAATGGTTGATTTATTATTTATTATTTATTTTTAAATCATATTTTTGTATAATCTTTGTTCGAACTAATTGGCTATATAAATGTTATATTTATATAGTACAACTAATAATATAAGGTAAGACAGATAGTTACCAAAGGAGGAAGGAAAAACATAGGGCCAGCAGATTCAGCAGACCAATGGCCATCATGGCCCTGAAGGGAGGAATAGAAGCTAATGGCCCTTTTTAATGTAGTTGTCACTGCTTCCTTTGTTATTTCCTCTGTTTCCTTCACTTTTACTGAAATTTTCACATCAAAGAGTTAGAACTAAATGTATCAAAATTTTAAATGAATCTTAAATATGAATTTTTTTTTTTTTCTAACAATTCAATATGTGCGATGTATCATACCTGATGGCACTTTATACTAAATACCAGGACTTTTGTCTTGCCATTGTATAGTTTTAGATAACAAAAATTTTCCATCAACAATTAATTTTTCCTAGAATTCATAATGCAAGATAATGATAGGAAAGAAAATAATAAGTTAGATTTACTCCATTTGATATTGATTCACCGTATTATATGGGAATCTCTATTTCCCTTTCAAGCATGGTTTCTTCCATGTACGTCAAATAAACTCTACTTCAAAGAAGTTGGTCTTAATTAAAAACAAACTTCTTTCTTTGTGTTAGAAAAAATTACGATACACGACGGTCTTAATTTGTCCCGTTGTGTGACTTGTCTTACTCATTTGCTAGCCTTGAAGAAAGGCAAAACGCCATTATAAACGTTTCACATAAATTCTAGTCTATCATACACCCATGGGCTTATATATGCAATTGTATTTATCATTTATGGACCAAAGGAGTAATGGTACTCTATCAACAAAAAGCGCACACATATATTTTGAGCTAAATAAGTAGTTAAATTTTGTACATTTGTGTGTGCGTGTTTGCATGCACGAACCTGGGTGAAATAGAGTAATTTACCTGCATTCTCATCAAGAGATCAGAGCTTTGTTTAATCTCAAAGCGATTCTTCTTAAATTTTTGACGAACTCTCTCAACATAAGCACGTTCTTCAGGAGTTCCAGCATTGGGATCGAACTCCCAATGTTGTCTTCCAATGTAATTATTAGTTGTGGTCAGTCATGGACCATCCTCAGCAATCTTTAGCTTCTACATTCTCTCGCTCTCTCTTTGTAACTGATAACATAGGAAGTGACAAAATTAAGAAAATCACGTTAATGCATGTAGGTGCAAAGGAGGAGAAGAAATGGAAATAGTTTTGTTTTATCACTCTTATCTTTAAAAGAATAGAGAGAGAGAGTGTGTGTGTGTGTCACTGAGCAGCTAGAGTAGATTTGTTAATGTGTACGGTTATGAGCCATCGTAAAAGAAAGTTTAATCTCGCTATGAAAAGATATACTATAATTCTACATGCCCATTAAAGTTTAGTATTAATAAAAAAAGGTTATATATATAAGGATAAACTTAGTTACATTCGAATATTGTAAGATTCATAATCTGATCACCTTCCTCATCATTGATTTCTGAGCCACTCCACCTTTTCACTTTTATCATTTTTGTGATTCGTGAACTATATGGATTTAAGAATAAAGAAGACGATTGGATCTACACTTAATTATATTTCAAAGTAGCAAGTCCACCTCTCTCGCTACATATATATATATATATATATATATATATATATATATATATATATATATATATATATATATATATATAGGAATAGGAGGGTAAAACGGAATCAGAGACCCTAATATCCATCTCTATCCCTATTTCTATCCTCACTAAAGAAAATAATCATCATCCCAGTCCCATCCTCATTAAAGGAGATTTTTTAATCCCCATCCTATCCTATGGAAAAAAATAAATTTTCATCCCCACACCATCCCCACTCCTCTCCTAGTAATGTATATGAATTTTTAGTAAAAGTTAAAAAGATAATTTTATAAATATAAAAATATATAAGAATAATATATGGAGTCAACTGCCAGTAGGGAAAAAAATAGTTTCTATCCTTGCAGAAGGCAAGAAATTCTTATCCTTTGCAAGATAGGATAGGATAAGTCCCTCATTGTGGGTTGAAATTGCTACATCTATATGTATAAAAAAAAACATAAGCAAACATCATTATGCATAAAAAACACAGGTAAATCATCAATGCATATCAAGTTATTGTCCTTTTTTTTCTTTCTTTCTCACTTATTGTTGCTTTATGCCCCCATTTCATCAAGTGCATTATGCGATCCATCTCTTCCACACATTCTTCTGAAAAAGCGTGGCTATGTTTCACGAGGCATTAGTTGCACTCTTTATAATTCACAAGAGGGATTTGAGAAAATGGATGACTATATGTTATCTTTCTATCTATATATTATAGACAGATCAAGTGAGGAGCTTGATACTTTAAAAAAAGGTAAAACTCTCTCTTCAATTATCTTTCATCATTTCTCTCTTTCCCTTTTCTTTCCTTCTCCTGTTTCTCTATTTTAACCTGCGGACATTGAGGTGTACAATCTATATTTTGGCTTCTTCTACTTATGCCATCAAAAAAGCTTAGGAAAAGAGCTCCCAGTTGTACTGTAAAAATTGTTGCGATCGATGAAGTAAACTATGTGAGAGTCATTTATAAATTTAAGGGTAATGAACTTGTTGCATGCCACGTAGAGCTGGCTTCCCATTTTTTTTTTCTTTTATATACTATTTTAATTGTTGCAATTTTGTAGAATATAATTTTGTTTGTCTTTGATCCAAGCATTTAGCATACTCTAGTGTAACTTTTTAATAACAATCTTAGAATTGTGGAAGGGACTTTTGTAGGCAGAATAGTTTTTAAAAAAATATTTCTTTAGTCCTTGCTTTGCATACCTAGATAACTCAAATCCTTCTTTTTCAATAGCTATCTTGCCTGCTACATTTAAAAAGAAAAATCCTGTATGCTAAATTGGTAAATATAATTTATTCATGCTTAGTGAACCTGATTGCATTCTACTTAGAGTATTTGTAATTTTGCAACCTGTGTGTTTAAATTAAACAAAATGAAAATATTGAATGCACAAATTAAAGGTGTAATTATTATTTAATGTGGTCATAGTATCATCTACATTTACACCTTTGACCCTATGGTTTCTCTAGGAATTGTGATTTATAGAGATGATGCCCTCTATCTCAAACTTGATAAATTTGATGGAACCAATTTTAGGAGGTGCCAAAGATGCAATTCTAGCCGACTACTTTAGGTTTTTCGCCTGCCATCAAAGAATCTAGTACCACCAAAGAAATAACCTCTTCTCAAGTCTAACCTTCTAGCTTATCTATATCTTGCAAGTGAACCACTGTACATTCTAATTATAATAAGATCTTTGAGGATCTTAATTACCATCACAAAAATATATTAGTGTACTCTCTAACTCTTTGTATGATATTTGTTATGAAAATAAAGAGAGTAAGGACCTTTTAATGCCTCTACCTTCCTTAGATATATATCATGGTAAATGTCAAACTTATTGATGACCAGCTCCACCAATTCTAAGATATTCTTATGAAGGTTCAGACCAAGGAAACTTAGGTTCTTAGAGGAATTCAAGGTCTCTTAGATAAACTCCCTCCTTCCTGGATTGGGTTCACCAAAAGCCTAACCCAAAAGCAAAGAGAATATCCTTCAATCAAGTCTTAAACTCCATTAGGATAGAGGATCAATATGAATTTAAGAACTCACAAACCAAAAGGTAAGCTAGAATCAATTTGGTCCAGAACAATTCCAAACCCAAACACCAATCCAACCCTAGCCACAACAACATGAAACTAAAGCCCAAACACTTCAAAACCTCCAAGCCTAAACCTAACCAAGGTCAAGGGTTCAAAGTTAAGTTCTATTTTATCTATGAGAGGAAAAAACCATATTACAAAGAATTGTTACCCTAAGAAAATAGGATCTCAAAAGAAAGGAAAATGAACTCATACATCTTAGGCTCATGTTTGATGCCGAAGACCCTTCCTTTAGGTATAGCTTTAAAACTTTTATAGGCTTGGTCACTTATACTAGTATTGACTAGTGGCTGGATTGAGAAGCCAAAGTTCATATGTGTTTTGATCACCCCTATTTTACTACTTTTTAGGACTCGAGTGGTGGAATCATAATTCTTGGAAATGTTACATCAGCACAAGTATTAGGTCAAAAATGTATGGACTTGAAGATAACTTCTAACAAAGTCCTAATACTTCATGATGTACTTTGTATACTTTAGGAGTCCACAAAAACATAATTAATCAATCTCTCCTAGTCTAGCAGGCTACAAAATAACCCTTTGGTCTATAAAGTTATAACTACCAATTAGGGAAAACTTTTCATAGGCCAAAAGTATACCTATGATGACCTTTACAACTTAAATGTACCTTCTTCAAATAATGAATGCTATAAAAATGTTTGTTTTGTTTCTTCATCTAGGGTCATGAATGTACATGATTATTATATGTGATATAAAATACTTGAGGACGTACATTTTGTAGAGTTGACATATGATAAATTTAAATTTTAAAATTTAATATTGATGTAAAATCTAAATGTAAATTGTTTGCTGAATCTAAATATAAAATTTAAAGGTTGAAAGTAATTTTGCAGTACTCAAATTAATGCATAGTATTGTATGTGATTTCTATAAAACTCTAACAAGAAATGATGGCCACTATTTTGTTACCTTTATTAATAATTTCTCATTTAGATTGTACCTTAGAAACTGTTGTAATGAGGTAGCCTACATAAGGACCGTCCATGATTCTAAGGATAGTATACTTGCTGCATGCCTCTCAGGCCTAACTTGCTATCTTTTTTTATATTATTTCAATTGTTGCTATTTTTATAGAAATTATTTTTGTTTGTCTTTGATCCAATTATTTAGCATACTCTAGTGACAGCAAGAAGGAAACTTTGAGAATATGCAAGGAAGAAGAATGTCCATGAACAATAAATTAAATAAAACGAATGGCAGTTATGCCAAGAAAAGAGATAAAAAAAAGATCACAAGAAGGCTAAGATGGATTTGGCTTACAAATCACTAGGCAACCTACCATTTTATGGATAACATAGCAACGAATATTTGTTTTCTAAGTTATCCCAAAAATAGAAAGAAAAAACTTAGAAAACTTGAAGTTGACAACAAATAAAGCAAGCAAAAACATCTGTTCGTGAAGAAATGTATTCAGATCGAAATCTTCGTCGCTGGACAAAAGGAAAAGAAGCGACAACAAGAAATAAAAGTACCTTTGAGGGTATGATAAAGAAGAAGGGAGTAGTGAGATGGTACTCAATGAGAAGGTCCTGTTAGGTGGCACTGATGAGAGAACTCTTGAAGGAGTGTGAACTTTGGGTATAGCACTGTCCTTCTTATAGGCACGAAGGAATTTCGAGAGGGAGGGAGGGAGGGAGGGAGGGAGTAGCTAGGGTGGTAGCTAGCTTCATTATTTGCGAGTCAACAGTCCTATCCTTTTCAAATATTAATTTTTAAATGTCTAAAGTGTCAGAGTAAGATATTCTGCTATAGGTATTGTACTCATTAAGCTTATTTTATTTTATATTCTTTGTTCAATAATCTTATCTAGATAATTTTAAAATCAGTTGTTCAACATATGATTTATGATTACACTTCATTTTCTTACTTCTAAAATTTGCTAAGTGTTAGAATAGGGTCTCTATTCTGAGATCAATGATTAAAGAAATAATTTTAAAAGTCATCCCTTCAATAGATGATTTTAAATTAAAAAATAAAATTACTATTTAAAATTGCCTCTTCACTTAGAATTCAAGAGATGATTTCATCAAGTAATCAAAGATGATATCTGATGGGGCCAGTTGACCCCATGAAAAATAAAAAATTTTGGATGGCCCGAAAGGCCTACAGACTCCAGCGCCAGCCGCCAGCGTCGGCTGCCAACGTCGGCTTCCAGCGATGGCCTCCAGCATCGGCCTCCAGCGCCAGCCTCCAGTGCTGGCCAAAGGCCGACAGACTCCAGCGTCGGCCTCCAGCGTTGGCCTCCATCGCCATCCTCCAGCGCTGGCCAAAGGCCGACAGACTCCAGCGTTAGCCGCCAGCGTCGGCCTCCAGCGTCGGCCTTCATCGACGGCCTCCAGCGTCGGCCTCCAGCGCCAGCCTCCAGCGCTGGTCAAAGGCCGACAGACTCTAGCGTCGGCCTCCATCGCCAGCCTCTAGCGCTGGCCAAAGGCCGACAGACTCCAGCGTCGACCGCCAGCGTCGACCGCCAGCGTCGGCCTCCAAGGCCGGCACATCAAAGGCCGACACCTGCCAAGACTGGCCTCTCCAAGCTAGCCGGCCCCGGTGTCTCCAAGCCAGGCGGCCCCGTCCTCTGCAAGCCAGGCGGCCCCGGCACATTCGTAGCCGGCCCCGATGTCTCCAAGCCAGGCGGCCCTGGCACATTTTCAGCCGGCCACGGCATGTCCAAGCTAGCCGGCCCCGGCCTCTCCAAGCTAGCTGGCCCCGACCTCTCCAAGCTAGTCAGCCCTGGCGTCTCCAAGCCAGGCGGCCCCGGCCTCTGCAAGCTAGGCGGCCCCGGCACATTCCTAGCCGGCCACGGCGTGTCCAAGCTAGCTGGCCCCGGCCTCTCCAAGCTAGCCGGCCCCGGTTCCTAGTCGGCCCCGGCCTCTCCAAGCTAGCCGGCCCCGGTTCCTAGCCGGCCCCGGCCTCTGCAAACCAGGCGGCCCCGGCACATTCCTAGCCGGCCACGACGTCTCCAAGCCAGGCGGCCCCGGCACATTCCCAGCCGGCCACGGCATGTCCAAGCTAGCTGGCCCCGGTTCCTAGCCGGCCCCGGCCTCTGCAAGCCAGGCGGCCTAGGCACATTCCTAGCCAGCCCCGGCGTCTCCAAGCCAGGTGGCCCCGGCACATTCCCAGCCGGCCACAGCGTGTCCAAGCTAGCCAGCCCCGACCTCTCCAAGCTAGCCGGCCCCGGCATCTCCAAGCCAGGCGGCCCCGGCACATTCCTAACCGGCCACGGCATGTCCAAGCTAGCCGGCCCCAGCACCAGCCAGGCGGCCCCTACTTCCCCAAGCAGGTTGGCCCCGACACTTCCTCCGCGTCTCCAGTCCCGCTGAGTCGGCCAAGGCCATCCCTGGCCGGTCCGACTCGGCCCCGGCATCCCCCATCCCGCCGAGTCGGCCAAGGTCATCCCCGACCGGCCCGACTCGGCCCCGGCATCTCTGGTCCCACTGAGTCGGCCAAGGCCATCCCTGGCTGGCCCGACTCGGCCCTGGCATCCCCCGTCCTGCCGAGTCGGCCATGGCCATCTCCGACCGGCCCGACTCGGCCCTGGCGTCTCTGGTTCCACCGATTCGGCCCCGCCCCGGCACTGCCTTGCCGGCTGGATGGGCCCCGGCCATCTCAGGTCGACCCAGCTCGGCCCTGACAAGACGGAACCCCCCGGTTCCCGCCAGATCAGCCCCAGCAGTTCAAAAAACCACATCTCTGACGCGCGCCACCCGACAACGTCAGACGTGCGCCGCCCAACAGCCCAGCTGCTGATGGGACGTAACCCACCAACCAGCCCAGATTCACTCAACGGCTCAGTAGACCTTCTGACTTCACAAAAACCCACGTGATGGTGCCAGCGTCAACCCCTATAAAAGGGTAAATTACGTCGAAAACCAGGTAAGGCACATTTTACGCACTCAATGCCCTAACTCTCAAAGGAATTATCTGATCCTTCTGAGACCTCTCCCTCCTCAAGAGCTTTCTCGAGCTCCTTCTCTATTGTAACCTCTGTCACTAACTTGGACATTGAAGGGTCCCATCGGAGAACCCTCTCTGGTCTTGGGACTTCTTTGCAGGCAACCCGGTGAAGATGAAGAGCCTTCGTGCCCGACGTCCAGGAGGGGTGGTCGAGCATCATTAGATTGGCGCGCCAGGAAGGGGGGGTGTGCATAAGAAAAAGTAGTGAACGTCCTTCCCGAGCTACATCTTTCGGCCCCCCTCTTCTTCCAGAAGCCATAGTGGTGACCTGAGCTCAGGACGCCTCCATCAGCTGCCCAGCGGGGCTTTCCCCACCAACTAGACAGCAGGAGGCCAATCCCCCTACTGCCGACCCTCTGGTCTCTTGCCCGCCATCGGACGCTGCTGTCCAAACCGTGGAGCGGCTGGCGACTCTTTCCCAGCAAGTCCAGAATCTCACCGCCATGATCCATGGCCTCCAGCAACAACAGTCCATGGCCACCCGACATCAAACTGCTCCCCTCACCAGTCAGCAGTCGGCGAGGGGAGGCTCCCCCCGATGGGAAGCCGGTCGGCGAGAGACCGGCCGACGTCAAGCTTCCCCCAGGAAGCCTCGACGTGAGCCCTCCAAGCGGCCAAGATCCTCTGAACCCGGCCCTAACAAAATTCCTCCCAAGCCACATCATCATGAGGAACCCAGGCAGAAGTCCCGACTTCCGTCTCCATCTCCGTCCGCCTCCTTTTCTTCTTCTTCCTCCGAGCCACCTCGGAGGGCCCCGACGATCAACTGCCAGGCGGAGGAACGCCTGAAGGTGTACAACAGGCGACTAGACGAGCTCGCCAAGAAGATCAACCGTCAGTCGGAGGAAGAGTTCGACACTCGTCTTCCTTACACTCGCCACATCCTGGAGGAACCGGTTCCCTCGAGATTCCGCTTCCCCCAGGTGGACCCGTACGATGGTACGACCGACCCCCTCGACCACCTCGAAAGTTACAAGGCTATGATGCAAATCCAGGGCGCCCCAGACGTCCACCTCTGCAAGGCCTTCCCCGTAACTCTATGGAAGGCCACACGTGCATGGCACTCACGCCTGCCCCCTCACAGCATCGGCTCCTTTCGGGAGCTGAAGAGGGCATTTTTGGCCCACTTTGATGCCTGCCGCCGGATCCCAAGGGTGGCAGACAGCCTCTTCTCCGTCCGCCAGAAGGAAGGAGAGTCACTGCGGGACTTCGTGTCCTGATTCAAAACCGCCGCCCTCGAGGTCTACCATCTCGACGATGCAATGGTCTCCCTAGCGCTGAAGCGGGGACTCCTTCCGTCCCGCTTCACCTTCTCCTTGGATAAGAAGCCCCCGAGCTCTTATTCCGACCTCCTCCTCCGAGCCCAGAAGTACATCCGCCCCAACGAGGCTGACTCGTCCAGAAGGGAAGCCGGCAGGAGTTCCAATAAGAAGCCAACCCCCACGGAACCAGCTGAGGGACGATCCAGGCAGCCCGAGCCGCCCAGTCACTTTGACCAACGGCCCCAAGCGCTGGTTCCTAAGGGGCGATTTACTCCTCTCATGGCTCCGATCTCCCACATCCTGCTAGAGATTGAGGAGGAGCCATACTTTCAATACCCACGTCCCCTAAAGTCAATAAACCCCCACAACAAAGAGCTTTACTGCCGGTATCACCAAGATTGTGGGCATGACACCGAAGATTGCCGCCAGTTGAAGAAGGCCATTGAAAAGTTTGTCCACCAGGGCCACTTGGGCAAGTTCATTCGAGGAAACCTCATGGACCCGGGTGCGTCGGCACCTCCAGTGCCTCAGATTTGCCTCAACAATGCCTAACGGAAGGAACAATAGCATGACCTCATGAGGGGCGAGCAGCAGCTCAGGGAGCCGACGAAAGGAGGCAAGCTAGCATCAAAATGGGAAGCTTTTCCCCCATATTCGGAACGCGGACGGTACTCTCAGTAGCTTGCTGATCATTTAATAAAGTATTATTCAGAATATCCTTGTCTTATCATGTCTTGGGATGAGTGAATTTCTTAGACAGAGACCAACTCCACGTTGGCAACAAAGACCGACTCCGCGCCGGCACCAAAGACCGGCTCCGCATCGGCAACAAAGACCGGCTCCGCGTCGGCACCAAAGACCGGCTCCGCGTCGGCACCAAAGACCGGCTCCGCATCGGCACCAAAGACCGACTCCGCATCGGCACCAAAGACTGACTCCACGTCGGCACCCAAGACCGACTCCGCGTCGGCACCCTCAAGCTTAAAACCTACGAATTCCAATCAACGGAGTTTCCTGGAGGGCAGACAAACCCCCAAGCTGGTTCAAAGGGAGCTTACTGGCATCGCGGCCCATGGGACACCACTCGGCCCCGGCACGGCGGTGCCCCTGAGTCGGTTAAGACCCTAAAGGCTCCGTACCCGATTGAGTCGCCACTCGCAGCGGTTCCACACCCTCGAGGCGGTGCAAAAGGAACCTGACGACGCCCAGCTCTCAGGTCACCCTCCAGGGTTCACTCCCGGACCCCGCGTTGGGAAAGGATTACTGGCCGCCCTCAGCTAGCCAAAGAAGGCACGCAAACGTCCCTCCAAGGCAGTGCAAGGTGCCAAGGTAAAAGTTTTACACTCCTTTTGCTTAGCCGATGCGGGGCACGCAAGCTCAAGGAGTGTGGGGGGCATTTGATGGGGCCAGTTGACCCCATAAAAAATAAAAATTTTTGGACGGCCCCAAAGGCATACAGACTCCAGCGCCAGCCGCCAGCGTTGGCTGCCAGCGTTGTTCTCCAGCGACAGCCTCCAGCGTCAGCCTCCAGTGCCAGCCTCTAGCGCTGGCCAAAGGCCGACAGACTCCAGCGTCGGCCTCCAGCGATGGCCTCCAACGTCGGCCTCCATCGCCAGCCTCCAGCGCTGGCCAAAGGCCGACAAACTCCAGCGCCAGCCACCAGCGTCGGCCTCCAACGTCGGCCTCCATCGATGGCCTCCAGCGTCGTCCTCTAGCGCCAGCCTCCAGCGCTGGTCAAAGGCCGATAGACTCCAGCGTCGACCTCCATCGCCAGCCTCCAGCGCTGGCCAAAGGCCGACAGACTCCAGCGTCGGCCGCCAGTGTCAGCCTTCAGCGACCGCCTCCAAGGTCGGTACATCAAAGGCCGACACCTACCAAGACCGGCCTCTCCAAGCTAGCCGGCCCCGGCCTCTCCAAGCTAGGCGGCCCCAGTGTCTCCAAGCCAGGCGGCCCCGGGCTTTGCAAGCCAGTTGGCCCCGGCACATTCCTAGCCAGCCCCGGCGTCTCCAAGCCAGGCGGCCCTGGCACATTCCCAGCCGGCCATGGCGTGTCCAAGCTAGCCGGCCCCGACCTCTCCAAGCTAGCCGGCCCCGGCCTCTCCATGCTAGCCGGCCCCGGCCTCTCCAAGCTAGGCGGCCCCGGCCTCTGCAAGCCAGGCGGCCCCGGCACATTTCTAGCCGGCCACGGCGTGTCCAAGCTAGCCGGCCCCGGCCTCTCCAAGCTAGCCGGCCCCGGTTCCTAGCCGGCCCCGGCCTCTGCAAGCCAGGCGGCTCCGGCACATTCCTAGTCGGCCCCGGCGTCTCCAAGCCAGGCGGCCCTGGCACATTCCCAGCCGGCCACGGCGTGTCCAAGCTAGCTGGCCCCGGTTCCTAGCCGGCCCCGGCCTCTGCAAGCCAGGCGGCCCCGGCACATTCCTAGCCGGCCCCGGCGTCTCCAAGCTAGGCAGCCCCGGCACATTCCCAGTCGGCCACGGCGTGTCCAAGCTAGCCGGCCCCGGCCTCTCCAAGCTAGCTGGCCCCGGCGTCTCCAACCCAGGCGGCCCCAGCACATTCCTAGCCGGCCACGGCGTGTCCAAGCTAGCCGGCCCCAGCACCAGCCAGGCGGCCCCTACTTCTCTAAGCAGGTCGGCCCCGACACTTCCTTCGCGTCTCCAGTCCCGCCGAGTCGGCCAAGGCCATCCCTGGCCGGTCCGACTCGGCCCCAGCATCCCCCGTCCCACCGAGTCGGCCAAGGCCATCCCTGACCGGCTCGACTCGGCCCCGGCATCTTCGGTCCCGCCGAGTCAGCCAAGGCCATCCCTGGCCGGTCCGACTCGGCCCCGGCATCCCCCGTCCCGCCGAGTCGGTCAAGGCCATCCCCGGCCGGCCCAACTCAGCCCTGGCATCTCCGGTCTCGCCGATTGGCCCCGCCCCGGCACTGCCTTGCCGGCTGGACGGGCCCCGGCCATCTCAGGTCGACCCAGCTCAGCCCTGACAAGACGGGACCCCCCGGTTCCCGTCAGATCAGCCCCAGCGATTTAAAAAACCACCTCTCTAACGCGCGCCACCCGACAACATCAGACGTGCGCCGCCCAACAGCCCAGCTACTGATGGGACGTAACCCACCAACCAGCCCAGATTCATGCAATGGCTCAGCAGACCTTCTGACTTCACGAAAACCCATGTGATGGTGCAAGCGTCAACCCCTATAAAAGGGTAAATTATGTCGAAAACCAGGTCAGGCACATTTTACGCACTCGATGCCCTAACTCTCAAAGGAATTATCTGATCCTTCTGAGACCTCTCCCTCCTCAAGAGCTCTCTCGAGCTCCTTCTCTACTGTGACCTCTGTCACTAACTTGGGCATCGGAGGGTCCCACCGGAGAACCCTCTCCGGTCTTGGGACTTCTTTGCAGGCAACCCGGTGAAGAGGAAGAGCCTCCATGCCCGACGGCCAGGAGAGGTGATCGAGCGTCATCAATATCAGTTCAAACTCAAATCAACTCTAGGAATACTCTTCAATAAACGATTTCAAAATAGAACTTCATTGCAAATTTTAGAATGAAAGAAAAGCTAGTATAATCATTAATCAGCTCTCTTTAGCAGATGATTTTAAAATTATTTATCTAATAAATGGTTTTGCTCTACTGACATATCTTTTGAAATTAAATCTGCGATGGCCTCCATGAGATTCTTATTATTTTGAAAGATATTTGTAATATTACATTTAAAACTAAACTTTTCTAAGTATTATTTAAAAGAAAGATCCTAAAATTTCTCTTCTCTTCTCTTCACCCAGGCACCAGTGGAGTGGAATGGTCGCCTTCGGATAATGGAACAACATTAACCATAAACAAATAAGGCGAATGCTTAATGCGCCTTATCATATCCAAATCCACGAAGATAAATCATAATATCCATCACAAGTGCCAGATTAGTATGCATGACCATAAATATTTTTCTATCCTACCTATCCTTCGTACCTATCTAATAAAATTACTTAACTATCTTTATTTACTAATTATATGCTTATATTATAATTAATAATTGAAATTTAATTACAATTTATTAATATTAAAATGATATAATTTTATGTTTTTGAACTTTAAATTTTACTGATAGTTAACATTTAATCAAACACCTTTTTTTCAAAAAAAAATATTTTTAAAAAAATAAATGATGGGAACGAAGGGGATGAAGATAATAGATTAACGGGTACGTACGTAACCTCTATGGATATGATCAGCGCCTATAAATTTTTTTTATCATGCTAGGTATCGAGTAGATATTAATATAAATTTTTCTGACATGACCACGGAGTCACATTCTTTGTCCCCGCTTCGCCTATTGCCGTGATCGCTTATTTGGATCCTCCAACAATGAACGCTTTAACAGCGAGATATATTCCGTCCTTCTCGATCATTGGGTTTTCATGATTAGCATATTACCTTGTAGCAAGATTTCGACTCTTACCAATTTCGGATGACATGATTGCCAACTACCAACTGCAGGCGGACAGAATAGTTTAGAGTTAGACCACTTGGCTATTGCAAATTAAATTTGACGCATTCACCTACCCACCAACCATTCATGGCTCGAATAAGAAGCTTTTCATTCATTGGCTGCCACAAGAAGCTTAAGTATGCATTAGCTGTCCCTGTTGGAAAGTGTGATGCCTCTCCCAATAATTTCACATCCAGAGATTAAGAGTTGGTTGAATGATTTATATGTAGTAAAATAAGAAGAACAATATACCAATTGGATCCTTTTTAGACTGTGATGGTCCAAGTTGATGTGAACCTTGTCCATCTTGCTTTTTTGTAACGAAACAGGTTCGTAGGTGCTTTTGAGAAGTCAATTCATCAACTTTTCACATGGCAGTCTTGTTTGCTAGGTAGCCGAATATGGCAATGGGATAAATCCACTTGACAAGTCAAAAGCTTCTAAATGGCAGTTGCCACCAACCAACTGAAAGAAAAGAAGAAAAACAGTAAATATGATTTACTTGTATTCGAAGCTTGTCTAATAGAGGTTGATACCTCCTCCTGGATAATTGATTCAAGGGCGATAAATCATGTTTGTTCTTCTATCTAGCTTCTTAGTTCTTTGAAAGAGCTTTCTGATGGTGAGTTGACAATGAGGGTTGGCAATGGGGCTACGATATCGGCCAAGGCAGTTAGAACAACCTATCTTTCGTTTGGAAAGAAATTTCTTATTCTGAATAATATTTATTTCATTCCAAAATTTTTTAGAAATTTGATTTCAGTTTCTAAACTTCATGAGTAATGTTATTAAATTTTATTTAATAAAAATATTATTTCAGTTTCAAGAAATTATCTTGAAATTTATCATGGATGTTTAGTCGATGAGTTATATATTTTATCGCCTTATGAAAATATTTCTTATAATACCGAAATATTTAAAGTAGCTAATCCTAAGTCTAACAAAAGACAAAAGGTAATAAACGGTGATAATGAAATATATCTTTAGCACCTTAGGCTTGGTCACATTAACCTTGATAGGATAAAAGACTTGTGAAGGATGGTCCTCTAAGAGAGCTAAGTGTTGGCACTCTTCCTGTCTGTGAGTCCTGTTTAAAAGGTAAAATGACCAAAAGACCTTTCTCTGTAAAGGGCCAAAGGGCTAATGGACCACTAGAGCTAGTATATTCAGATGTGTGTGGACCATTCAACGTACAAGCTAAAGGTGGTTATGAGTACTTTGTCACTTTCATTGATGATTACTCAAGATATGGTTTCATTTACCTAATGCAAAGAAAGTCCGAGACTTTTGGAAAGTTTCAGGAATTTCGAGCAGAAGTTGAAAAATAATTAGGTAAATCACTGAAAACACTGCGATCAGATCGAGGTGGAGAATACCTTGATATAGAATTCAATGATTACCTTATTGAGCATGGAATTGTCTCACAGCTTCAAAAACTCCACACCAAAATGGTGTTGCAGAAAGAAAGAACTGGACATTGCTAGATATGATCAGATCAATGATTAGTTATTCCTTATTACCGATATCATTTTGGGGATATGTCTTACAGACGACAATGCATATTTTGAATGTTGTACCATCTAAATTTATATTCAAGACACCCTTAGAGATGTGGAATGGGCATAAACCGAGTTTGCATCATTTTCGCATATGGGGGTATCCAGTTTATGTTCTTAAGGGCAAATCTGGAAAGCTAGAACCACAAACAGAAATGTGTCTATTTGTTGGCTATCCAAAGGGCACCAGAGGAGGTTTGTTTTATAGTCTATAAGAAAAGAAGGTGTTTGTGTCGACAAATGCCACTTTTCTTGAAAATGATTATATACATAAATTCAAACCTCAAAGTAAAGTTGTACTCAAAGAGTTGCTCAAAAATCAGATTACTACTCAATCAACAAGAGTTGTTGAAATTAGGAAAGAAGAAACCACAGCTCCTAGTCAGGATATTATGGTGCCTAGACGTAGTAGGAGGGTTGTCAGAACCCCAGCCCGCTATAGATAGGATAGCGAAGCAAATGTTGTGGTAGCTGATACCAACGATGATGATCCATCATCATACCAGCATGCGATGGATGTCCTGATAAGAACCAATGGCTAGAAGCCTGAACCAAGAAATGGAGTATATGTACTCCAACTCTGTCTAAGAACTTATAGATTCACCTGAAGATGTCAGGCCCATTGGATGTAAATGGATCTTCAAGAAAAAAAAGAGGAGCGGATGGAAAGGTAGAGACCTTCAAAGCTAGACTTGTGGCAAAGTGTTATACCCAAAAGGAGGGAGTTGACTATGAAGAGACTTTCTTCCGAGTTGCCATGTTAAAGTCCATATGCATTCTCTTATCCATAGCTGCCTGTTTTGATTATGAAATATGGCAAATGGATGTTAAGACAGCCTTTCTGAATGGCTATCTAGAGGAGTCCATATATATGAAACAACTAGAGGGGTTCATTATTAAAGATCAGGAGCAGAAAGTCTGTAAGTTTAACAGGTCAATCTATGGACACAAACAAGCCTCTAGGTCTTGGAACATTAGGTTTGATGAAACTATCAAAACCTATGGCTTTGAGCAGAATGTTGATGAACCTTGTGTATACAAGCTTATTAATGAAAAAAGTGTGGTTTTCTTAGTGCTTTATGTGGATGATATCTTACTCATTGAAAATGACATAAAAATATTATCTAGCGTAAAGAGATGGCTAGCCGAACAATTTCAAATGAAAGATTTGGGAAAGGCGAGTTATGTTCTTGGTATCCAAATCATTAGGGATAGAAAGAACAAACTCCTAGCACTGTCTTAGGCATCTTATATCGATAAGGTGCTGGCTCATTTTTCGATGCAAAATTTCAAGAAGGGTCTTCTTCCAACTCAACATGGAATTGTTCTCTCTAAAGAATAGTGTCCTAAGACACCACAAGAAGAAGAGGACATGAGACGGATTTTATATGTATCGGCAGTTGGAAGTCTAATGTATGCTATGCTATGCACTAGATCAGACATCTGCTATGCAGTGGGAGTTGTTAGTCGGTTCCAGTCAAACCTTGGGATAGAGCACTGGGTGGCAGTAAAGCACATTCTCAAGTATCTTTGAAGAATAAAAAATTATATGCTTGTGTATTCAGGTGGAGACCTGAACCCCTTAGGATACACTGATTCTGATTTTTAATTAGATAAAGATTCTCGAAGGTCAACATCTGGATCAGTGTTCACACTTGGTGGTGCAGCAGTTGTCTGGAGAAGTATCAAATAATCTAGCATTGCTGATTCTACCATGGAAGCTGAGTACATAGCGGCTTGTGAAGCAGCTAAAGAATCAGTTTGGCTTAAAAAGTTCTATACTGACTTAAAAGTTGTTCCATGAATGGATATGCCATTAACATTATTCTGTGATAATAGTGATATTGTGGCTAATTCAAGAGAAACCAAAAGCCATAAAAGAGGCAAGCATATCAAGAGAAAATACCATCTCATCAGAGAGATCGTGCATCAAGGCGATGTCAATGTTATGAAGATAGCATCGAAACAAAATCTGGCTGATCCGTTCACAAAGACGCTGCCTGAGAAGATGTTCAACAAGCATCTTGTGGGAATGGGATTAAAAGATATGTCATATCCACTTTAGGGCAAGTGAAAGATTGTTAGAAACAGTGCCCTTGAAATCAGATGTATTTTTAATTTTTTTAATTAATAAAAGAAGCAATTTTTTTCAATCTTGCCTTGTTTATATGAAAGATGAATGTTTATATGAAAATTCAAAATATTATGAGTCTGTAATTTTAGTATAATGTATACAAAAGGATTAAAATTACAACTAATATATTTAAACATGTCCGTGATTAATAGAAGTATGGATCTTCTATCGCTAATCACTAATACAGTCCATGAACACTATGAATGTGACAATCTTATCCAGATTATTGTGTAGAGACACTTAGTGGAGGTTTTATATATAATAAGATTATATAGGACTTGGATCGATATTTATAATTTGAATCTTTATTTAAGACCATTATAAAGAATTCAATTTGTGTCACAAGATGATCATATGTAAATCAATCTTAATCCTGATTTAATCACAGACTCCTTGATTGTGCTATTGGATCTTTTATTTGTTTGTTAAAGCTCATTTGATGTTGGGCCCAATACTTACATCTTGGAGGTTTAATAATAAATTAGGCTGGGAATGTGATTTAAAGATATGGAATCCATGGCTTTTGAAAAGAAGCTTAAAATTAGTTTCCTTAAGTGTTGATTATGTAGCTAAACAGCTATGTGCGCAATTTATGATCCGATCATAAATCAACTGTTTAACTAGTGAATCAATAGTACTTAAGGAACAAAAGATAATTAGAGAGGTATAACGGTTATTTCACCTAGCTCTAATTATAAACAAATTATTGAGGGTTGAATTACAGGTAATGATTATATCAGTGGATGACTCAAATTTTTTAGTAAAATTAATCTGCAATTTTCAAGAGTGTAGTCTCGAGTTTTAGTGGAATAACTTTAAGATTAATAAACTGAATAAATAATTAAAGAGTTTAATTAAGTTTATTCAAGTTTATTGGAGTTTGAAATTATGGATCCATGGCCCATACACCGTCTTAGGTTAATCGCATCGAATACACTTGGATTGAATAATTAATGTGATTAATTATTTATTTTTCTTAAATAAAATGTTTATTGAAACTTTATAATAAAGAGTTTATTATGAAGATAAATAATCAATTTGATTGATTATTTTTCTCACATTTATTTTGGTACAATAAATTAGTTATTGGACAAAATAAAAATATGTTTAGACATATTGTTCATATAATAATTGATATGAATGATTGCACATAAATGTTATCGTAGAACATCTTACAAGAGAATTTTGCTCTTGTAAGTGGCGCATATTATGAGTTGATGGAGAGAAAAAAAATTTTAATTTTTGATATTTTTGATAATGTTGTTATTGAGAATATTAAAAATAAAATAATAAATTTGATTTATTAGATATTTAAAATTAATAATATCTAAAATTATTAAATAAGATTTGATAATTTAGATATTATTATATTTAATTTAGATATTATTTGTAAATTAGTTGCAAATAAGAAAACAACTTTTTTCTTGATATGATCAAGGAGTTGACGTACATGTAAGAATTATTCTCATGCGGTCAAAATAGGTTGTAACATATAAAGGTCATCTAAATTAAATTAATTTAAAAAATAGATTTTTTTCTGATTCACCTAGAGCCTATAAATACGGCATAAGGTGGACTTTCAGAGAATGGTGAAAAACGAAAGAAAATTTCTCTCCTCCTTTCCTTCCTTATTTTATGCGCCATAGTTGTGAGAAAAAAAAAGAAAAAAAAATGATTAAGCCTACTCTCATAATTCGATACCGATCTTGAGAAAGGTAAGGAAGGCTCTAGTTTTATTTTATTTTGCAGGTATTTTGTAAAGTATCTTAGCTTGTAAACTCTACCATGAGATTCTTCCTCTATATCTTCGAATTCGGTAGTAGGGCGTGTCTGCTCCTTCGAGACCTCAATATATCGATATGTTTATTATGTTTAGAAAAATTATATGATATTTTTTTCTTTTGATATGACAATATTAATTTTATGCATGTTAAACGATCCGTATGCTTCCATTGCGCGCGCGCGCGTACACACACACACACACACACATATATATATATATGAATACCAACAGTTGGCCACTCAAGAAGTCAAGCAGAAATGGTGTATAGGGAAGAATAAAGATATAAAAGCACCAAAGATTGTACATTAGATAGCAAGATATGCATGTGTAATCCTTCATGATGTCTGGCATACAAGACATCCACTGTTATTATATTACAATATATTGTTACATTCAAATAATTAAGCACATCCCATATCCATTTGAGGGCAAGACTGTTTATAGTAAAGAACAAAACATACTGCAAATAGTATAATAGTACTTGCATATCCCCAACACAAATTAGTTAACTAACACTTCGAAAATATCTTTTATTACAGTGCATTCCAGTGCTCGCTCCTTTTCTACCTGAGACATTAAGAGAGTCATGCTAATAGAACACGCTGACGATATTCTCCAAGAGCCCATATGGGGAAGATGTTTCGATACGATGAGTAGTTTAGTGTACAATTCTTGAAGAATATTCCAGTAATTTCCTGTTGTTAATAGTCATTAATTAGATGCCATTAGAAAGGGGGAAATAAAATGTTTTCAATGATGATTTTAGGAGTAGTATTTTTAAAATTTTTCAAAGTTTCTTCTGCAAACTTTCTTTTTGTTACTTTCCCTGCAGTAGTTTTAAGATCTAAGCTTCTGCTTGCTTCAAATTCTTTGACAAAGAAATTCAGCATGAGGAGCAGACATGATCATATTTGGGCCTCAAATGATTTTTCAGTTTCTTGTTTCTCATGTCATATTCCAGTTTAAAATCAGTTAACCATAATAAAATACATGCTTCCCTTTTAAATTACCTGCTGAGGGAAGTCGCCATCGTCCATTGTGAATTGATCAAAAGCTTTATACCACGATGTATTGGTGTTGGATCTATATCAGCCTGTTATCGAGAAAACATTCAATATCAGTGCATAAGATACAAACTTGTATGTATTTTACAAATCAATCACGAACACATTTCATAATGTACCTGTATTGGCTTCTTGCTCCATATTAAACTATCTAGTGAAGCATATATATATATATATATATATATATATGTGTGTGTGTGTGTGTGTGTGTGTGTGTGTGTGTGTGTGTGTGTGTGTTTACCTGTCCAGCATCAATGAGTGATAGCAATGCCCAAGCAGTTTGGACCAAATTTGCATGGTTGCCTTCAAGATACGTATACACCTGGGTTGCAGTAATCATGATATATGTCATTCAGAGAAATGTCACAAGGTTTCACCATTAGCCTTTTACTAGGAAGTTCTAAGTTCAAATCAAATGGTCCATACCTTTTTTTGGCTGGAAAGATAGCTCTCTCCCCATCCACCACAAGGTAGCTGCTTTGATAACAAGAATTCACAAGCTTTACGCATGGTTGGACTATTGTGGTAGTTTCTCCCACAAGCTGCCAGCCCTTCAACTGCGAACCATGTGCCATAGATATAGCAAATTCCCCAATAACCATACCTGTTGAAGCTCAAAAATCTCATTTAGCTATCGAACGCACGGTTTGCAACTATAGACTACTACTAACCAGAAAAAAGCAAGACGAAAATGTGTGACAGAAACTTTACCATGAACCATCAGGATTTTGTATTTCTTCGATGTATTGCGCTCCTCTTGTAAAGGCAGTGCCTATTTCCTTTCTTCGATGCTTAGGATGCAATTTCCTAAAGAGTGCCAGAGCTTGAATAGCTGATGAAGTGCACTCTACGTACCTAAAGTGACACAGCAATGAGTGAAAGTTGGCATTATAGACCAAATATTATGGCATTGTAAGTGTTGTGGCCAAGCAATCTTACTCGGGCTCGTCTAGACAATATTCAAACAACTCAGAGGGATTGAACTTCTGAAAGAGAGAGAAAAAGAGGGCATGGGTAATACCTTATAAACTCCTCAATCAATCTATGTGTATGCACTAAAATTTTGAAGAAAAAATAAAATAGGAAGATAAAAGTTGGTCATAGGTAGGAAAAGCAACCTCCAACCAACGAGATGCTTTTTGCGGCTCGCAAGCAGGGAAACCACCATTTTTACTCTGCAATGGAGATAAGAGCAAGATCAGTAAATGCAGTAAAACAAAACATTTTATAAAGCATAAATAAAGAGGGGAAGTGGACTGCTTTAAGTAGGGTCTTAAGATCTGATTCTTACTTGAAGGGAAAGAATGATATTAACAGCATCGTACAACCGCCCTGGTTCTATCTTCTCCCCAACGAGTTCTGATGACATCTGCGAGAACAACAGCGAACACTGCAAAAGAAAAGGGGCTGTTAATAATTTATATTGAGAGAAACTATGAAATGATTATTTTAACACACATTTTTATGTATTGGAGTTGCAATATCTATCACCTTAAGCCCCTCTGCCGTGCAATCAGATACTTGCCAACCATGGTCTTGCATCGAGAATGTCCATGCACCTTTAGTAATGTGTCGGTACATTGATTTGAAGTCGCCAGATGGATTTTCTCGGACCTTCAAAACATTTTATGCCAATGATGACCACCCAGGAAAGTAATTTGTAATTAGGTACTGAGATGTAACCTGTGAAGCTTTAACAAAATCATGTGCTCTGCGAAGTGTTGGTCCAAACTCCGCACATAGATTACCAGATAAGATTGCTTGAATGGCAAAGCCTGCATCCCACATCTGGCACCCGAAAGTCTGCATGGTGCAAATTTAGCATTGTTGGTGCAATTAGGCACGATATATTTTCTTGAATACAAATATTTAATAAAAATGGCTAACATTTGAGCAAATTGGTAATCTAGACTCCATGTTAGAACGTTGAAAGAGATTTACATGATCTTTGCAGATTCTTAGCCTTGGTCATCTACTGTACTGATATTATATGTCTTCAACCATCATATTTAAGACTAAACAATTCTGACCGACCTGATTGAATCTAACTCAATTCATATTTAAAGATCCATAAGTTGGATGGAGTTTGAAAATTAGACTCGACCTATATTTTAGATTGGATTCTGAGTATTATATTTTTTGACCTAAGCCAATTCGGCCCAACACTTATTTCAATCCATAAAATATAAATCTTATTTTCTTTCACTCCAATTATTTTTAAATTCATTTAATGAACTCTAATTCAAATTAATTTTCTTTTAACCTTTAACATCTAGATATCCCCTTCCATCTTTTTTTTTTTCACTCATTATATCTACATATTTATATTTTATTATTTATTTTGATAGATTCTTATTATAATATCTTTTGTATCAATGGATATTTTAAATATCATAATTTATAAACTTAATGATAATTATTTATTTGGATAGAATTAAGAGCTTTAAAATAAAAATTTAAGTTCAAGTTGATTTTGTTTAATCTCATTTAATTTTTTAATAGATTTATACTAACTAATTATTAACTACTAGATTTTAGATATAAAACAATAGCTGATGCCTGACTTAAATTCAGACATAATCTAATTTAATCTTATTCTGATCCTTAATATTTTGGGTTGGGCCTTAATAAATCAAATGACCCATTAAGTCTAAAATACCGATCAACAAATAGGTTGTGTCCAAGTCTACAATCAAGACCCGAATATAAAGTCAGGTTGAATTGAGGTCACGCATGATCGGATTCAACCCAATTCATTTGTAGCCCCATTCATATTTGCTTCCACTAGTGCTTTTTATCTACATATGTGCTTGTGAATTTTTGTGTTTTTTATATTATTTAAAAGTTCTCATAATTGTAGGAGGCAACAATGCAGGAGCCAAAGGATAAGTTTGTTTGTTACTTGTATCTTCAAGCCATCTTCAGCGACCCAATAGTAATCTGGAAGTCTGGCTAGATGGCGCTTGAATGCCTCTGAATTCGGATCTTCCACCCAGCAGGCAAGAAGACATAAAACCTACAAAACGATTAACCATGATTGATAACTTTTGTTTGCCAACACGCTATGCGATTTGATCCAAGTACCTAACAGCATTGGACATGTGTTAGTTTCAATTTAGAAATACCCTAATTGTGGCACTGATTTCTTTTAGATAACCTTTCATAATTTTGTTTTTGATGTAATTCTTTTGTTTTTGTTTTTTGTTTTTTTTTTAACAATAAATTATCCATATCTTGTACCATTTGCCAGATTCAAACCTCAAAAATGAAAATTCTCCACTAAATTATTAAAAAAATAACTTGCTTGGTAAAAAATGTTTCTAGGGGGAAATTAAGACATTGGCAGTAAAGCAATGAGCTTAAATTAATGGTCTCACCGAAGCATAAAACTTGCCCACAGATGGAATCCTTACTAGACCACCATGGTCAAGGATCCATTTTCTGCCTCTCGCCATAGCCATGTCCTCACCATCCTCTGGTCCCTCTCCAAGCAACCTTAAGCATATATAGCATAGTGCTGACCCAAACATTATGCTGGGACCCTCTACGTGAAATCCCCAACCGCCATCTTCATTCTGCCAAAAATGCAAAAAAAAAGAGGGATTATTAAAAGTTTTGTGGCTTGAAGAATAAAAGAAAAACCAGTATCAATTGAACGATCATACTTGGTGATTGTATAGGTAGCGAATAATTTCTTTCTGGTGTTCCGGTGAAAAGACGGCATTAAGTACCCCGGTAATGTATAACGCCATTACCTGCACATTGTAATGATCATTTAAAATGATTGATTCATTATTTATTATTTATTTTTAATCATATTTTTTTATATTCTTTGTTGGAACTAATTGGCTATATGTATCTTATATTATATGGTACAACTAATAATATACGGTATGAAAGGTAGTTACCAAAGGAGGAAGAAAAAACATAGGGCCAGCAGATTCAGCAGGCCAATGACCATCATGAGCCTGAAGGGAAGAATAGAAGCTAATGGCCCTTTTCAATGTAGCTATCACTGCTTCCTTCGTTATCTCTTCTATTTCCTTTACTTTCACGGATGGTGGAATTGGATCACATGAGTTCTCCTTTGTAAGCTATTGAAATTTTCACACCAAAGAGTTAGAAATAAAATTATCAAAATTTTAAATGAACCATAAATAGGGATTTTCTTTTCTTTTTTTAGCAAATCAAAATGGGCGATATATTATATCTGATTGTTCTCTATGCCATATATATTCTGTCTCATTGTTGAATGGTTTTAGATAGCAAAAGTTTTTCATCAACAATTATTAATTTGTCCTAAAATTCATAATGAGATGATAATGATAGGAAAGAAAAATAATAAGTTAGATTTACTCCATTTGATATATTAATTCACCTTATTATATGGGAATGTCTAGTTCTCTTTCAAGCATGGTTTCTTCCATGAACGTGAAATAAACTATGCCTGCCTCAAAGAAGTTGGTCCTAACTAAAAACAAACTTTCTTATGAATAACAATTATTGTGTTCCATGCAAGCTTCGTTCCTACTAAGCATATTATTGAATAAGTGATATGCTTCAATAATACAATTTAATTTTAATAAATTATTTAGAAACTAATTTAATGAAAAAATCAATCACTAAATCACCATCCAAGTAAAAAAATTAAAATTAAAAAAAGCCAAATATAGGGTCAAAGTAATGTTGGATCTATGGAAAAGAAATATTTCAAACATTTCTTTTCTATCTAGGAAAAAGAATTAAAAAGGAAAATAAATTAGTGGGACAGATATATAGATGGGAACGGAGGGAGTTGGGCACTTATAATAAGGGAGGTAAATTTGTTACTTCAATTTAACTTTAATGGTTCTATTAACACCGTTAATAAGAGGATGTAGAGTATAATTTCCAAAAGGACAAGATGTGTTGGGTAACCATGCTCAAATTTTAGGACTTTTTTATAATTTTTGTTTTATATTATTATAGAAAAACAAAGTAGGCGTTAGCTAATTTAATTGGTAAAATTATTTGACATCATTCTTAGGAGGGGTGAGATTTTGAGAGAGGAAGGGGTTACCTCCATTGTGGTCCAACCATTATACCAAAAAAATCTGATAATTATTTCACTAAAATATTTATTTTCTAAAATCAGTAAGATACGATAGTGATATAACATCTAAGTTCAATATTGTATTAAGTATGAGAGATATTTCATTGTAGAAAGAAGCATTCACAAAGTCCATGCAGTATGTTTCATTTTCGAAGCATGTGGTGATTCTAATTCCCACTAGTTTTGACAATAAATTTGTGATACGTCAAAATTATGACAAATTTAGTAAAATCAAGGTAATTACAAAGAATTCAAAAATGTTGTTTTGTGCAATGCATTCTTTGTTTTGTAATGGTGCGAGAAAAAAGATAAAAATAAAACTGAAGGTTCAAAAAAAAATTTTCCTCTCTCCCTCACTTTTTGCGAATGACAAAAGATCCTCTTTCTGTGTATGACATTAAATTGGAACGCCATAATCCCATTTGACCAAATAAATAATTTTTCATAGCCCTCTTTCATTTGAGAACTTCAAAAAGATGGGGAAGGAAAGAAACCATGCCTGACTATTTATTTTGCTTTGTGGATGTTGAATTCGGGATCAAATCTTATTTCCTCTAGGGACAGGAGAAACGAAGAGAGTTATTCTTTCATCTGTATCCAAAAATTAATAAATAGAGGCATTAGTATTATATTAAAAAAATGTTACACAATATCACCATCTTGGTATCAAATATCATTTATCTGCTTGAAACTATCACGGAAGTGTGCTTGTCTTGTCTTTTTATGTCTCCTTATCTTTGTTGCCCAAGGTACTTGCCAGTCTATCATTTACCTGCATTCTCATCAAGAGATCAGAGCTTTGCTTAATCTTAAAATGATTCTTCTTAAATTCTTGACGAACCCTTTCAACATGAGCACGATCTTCGGGAGTTCCAGCATTGGGATCGAACTCCCAATGTTGCCTTCCAATGTGATTATTAGTTGTGGTCAGCCATGGACCATCCTCAGCAATCTTTAGCTTCCACATTCTCTCTCTTTGTAATTGATAACACTAGTCCTACATTAGGAAGTGACAAAGTCAACAAAATCACGTTAATGCATGAAGGTGCAAAGGAGGAGAAGAAAATGGAAGAGTTCTATTTTATCACTCTTAACTTTAAAGAGAGAGAGAGAGAGAGGGAGAGAGAGTGTGCGTGACCAAGTAGCTAGAGTAGATTGGCTATATATAAAGAGAGAAATAAAGAGAAAAAGAAAAATGTTTCTATAAATATAAAGAGAGAGAAATAAAGAGAAAAAGAAAAAGTTAAACATAGCTATATTCGAATATAGCTAAATTTAGAATCAGGTCATCGATCTCCCTTACCTTTGAATCCATATGGATCTTAGAGCTACTTCACCTTTTTCATTTTTTTCATCTTTGTGATCTATGAACTATATGGATTCAAAAGTGGAGAAGGTGACTAGATCTAAACTTAGCTATATTTGAATGTAATCAAGTCTACCTCTCTCATTATATGTGTATGTATATATATATATGTTCGTATGTATGTATATGTATTTGTATAGGTATAGGGGATAGCAACAGGGTGGAATGGAGCCGAAGGCCATAATCTTCATCTCTATCCCCATCCCCACTAAAGAAAATAATTACCATCCCAACTCCATCACTAAATAGAGTTTTTTTTAATTCCTATCCTAACTTATGAATAAAATAAATTTTCATTCCCATACCATCCCCACCCCTTTCCTAGTAATTTATATGAATTTTTAGTAAAAACTATAAGAATAATTTTATAGATATAAAAGTGCATAAGGATACTATGTGGAACTAACTGCTAGTAGAAACAAAAATAGTTCATGTCTCTGAAAAAGGTAAGAAATTCCTATCCTTTACAAGATAGGATAAGATAGGTCCATCATTGTGGGTTGAAATTCCATCTCTATATATCCAAAAAGACTTAAGCAAACACCACTGTGCATAAAAAATCAGGTTAAATCATCAATGCATATGGATGCAAGTGTTAATATTTAAAAAATAAAAAGCTATAAAACTTATAAGGGGCCACATGATTGTTTGACCCACACCAATTTCAATAGTGTGTTATTGTCCTTTTTTCTTCCTTTCTTTCTCACCCATTGTCGTTTTTATGCCCCCATTTCACCGCATGCATTATGTGGTCTATCTCTTCCACATATTCTTCTAGAAAAGCATGGCTATGTTTTATGATGCATTAGTTGCGCTCTCACATTCACAGGAGGAATTTGAGAAAATGGATGACTATTAATTATCTCTCTCTATATAAAAATAGACAATCAAGTGAGGGGCTTGATATGATTAAAAAGATAAAACTCTCTATTCCATTATCTTTCATCATTTCTCTCTTTGTCTTTTCTCTACTTTTCCTATTTCTCTATTTTAATCTATGGATATTGAGGCATACAATCTATATTTTGGCTTCTTTTATTTGTGCTATTAGAAGAGCTTATGAAAAGAGCTCCTAGTTATACCCTAAGAACTACTGCGATGAGGTAGACTATATAAGGGTTATTTATAGTTTTAAGGGTAATGCACTTGTTGCATGTCTCTCAAAGCTGACTTCAAAGCTGACTTCTCATCTTTTTTTATACTATTTTAATTATTATTATTTTTGTAGAATACAATTTTCTTTATCTTTAATCCAACTATTTAGCATACCCTAATATAACTTTTTAATAACAATCTTAGAGCAGTGGAAGGGACTCTAAATAGCAATGTCAAAATTGGCGTTCCTAAATAGCGATGCCAGAATAGCGTCGTTAAATTTCTTAGTGACCAACGGTTTAGCGATCTTTTTTTTGGCGTCGCTGTTGCATCACTAATCTAAATTAACGACGCCATTTTATTTGTTAGCGATGCCATTTTGGCATTGCTAATATGTAGAATTCTTATAGTGTTATAGGCTAAATAATTAAAGAAAAATGTTTCCTTGTTCGTTGCTTTGCATACCTAGATAACTTAAATCCTTATTTTTCAATTGCTATCTTGACTGCTACATTTAAAAAAAAAAATCTTGTATGCTAAATAGTTGACTATAATTTATTCATGCTTGATGTAATTATTGAACCTGAATGCATTCTAGTTAGAGTATTAGCTATTTGTAATCTTGCATCCTATGTGTTTAAATGAAATTAAATTCAAATATTGAATGCACAAATTAAAGGTGTAATTATTATTTAATGTACTCTTGGTGTACCATCTCCTTTTACACCTTTGACCCTTGGCTTCCCTATCATAAACTTGATAAATTTGATGAAACCAAATTTAGAAGGTGACAAAGATGCAATTCTAGTCGACTACTTTAGGTTTTTGGCTTGCTACCCAAGAATCTAGTCTCATCAAAGGAATATCCTCTTTTCAAGTCCAACCTTCTAACCTATCTATATCTTGCAAGTCAACTATACTAGACATTCTAATTATAAATAAGAACTTGAAGGATCTTAATTACCAATACAAAATTATATTTATTAGTGTACCCTCTAACTCTTTGTATGATATTTATTATGAAATCAAGAGAGTAAGGACCTTTCAATGCGTTTACCTTCCTTTAATGACAAACTTATTAATGGCTAATTCCATTCTATGAAATTCTTACGAAGGTTCAAACAAAGAATACTTTGGTTCTTAGAGGAATTTAGGGCCTCTTATCTCTTAGATAAACTCCCTCCTTAGATTGGGTTCATCAAAAGCCCAATCCATAAGCAAGGAGAAATATCCTTTAACTAAGTCTTAAATTCCATTAGGATAGAGGATCAATATAAATTTAAGAACTTGCAAACCAAAGGGTAAGCTAGAATCAATCTGGTTCGGAACAATTTTAAACCCAAACAACAATCCAACCCTAGCCACAACCACATGAAACTAAAGCCCAAAGACTTCAAAATCTCCAAGCCTAAACCTAACCAAGGTCAAAGGTCCAAAGATAAGTTCTATTTTATCTATGAGAGGACCAACCATATTACAAAGAGATGCTATTATAACAAAATAGGATCTCAGAAGAAAGGAAAATGAACTCATGCATCTCAGGCTCATATGCTTGATGCATAAAACCCTTTCTTTAGGTATAGCTCTAAAACTTCTATAATCTTGACCACCCCTACTAGTATTGATTGGTGGCTAGAGAAGCCAATGTTCATATGTGTTTTGATTGCCCCTATTTTACAACTTTTCAGGACTCAAGTGGAGGAAGCATGATTCTTAGGAATGACACATCAGCACAAGCATTAGGTAAAAAATGTGTAGATTTGAAGATGACTTCTAACAAGGTTCTAACTCTCCATGATGTAATTTGTATGCTGCAGGAGTATGCAAAAATTTAATTAATTAATCTCTTCTAGTCTAGCAAGCTACAAAATAACCTTTGAGTCCAATAAAGTTATAACTACCAAGGGAAACCTTTTCGTAGGCCAGAAGTATACCTATGATGCCCTTTACAACTTAAATGTACCTTTTCTTTAATGATGAATGCTATAAAAATGCTTGTTTTGTTTCTTTATCTAGAATCATGAATGTATGTGATTATTATATGTGACATGAAAGGTTTGGACATGTGCATTTTGTAGAATTAAACATATGATGAATTTAAATTTTAAAATTTAATATTGATGTAAAATCTATATGTGAAATATATACTGAATCTAAATATAAAATTTAAAGGTTAAAAAAAATTGCAGCACTCAAGTTAATACATAGCAATGTTTATGATTTCAACAAAACTCTAACTAGAGATAGCAGCCACTATTTCATTACCTTTATTAATAATTTCTCATTTAGATTGTACTTTAGGAATTTCTACAATAAGATAGCCTACTTAAGGTTCGTCCATGGTTTTAACAGTAGCATACTTGCTGCATGCCTCTCAGGTCTAACTTGCTATCTTTTCTATGTTATTTCAATCGTTGCTATTTTTATAGGAATTAATTTTGTTTGTCTTAATTTGATCCAACTATTTAGCATACTCTAGTAATAGCAAGAAGGAAAATTTGAGAATATGCAAGGAAAGAAAAACGATCATGAAGAACGAATTAAAAAAAACAAATGGCAGTTATGCCAAGAAAAGAGATAAAAAAAGATCACAAGAAGGCTAACAAGGATTTGGCTTACAAGTCACTAGGAAACTTACCATTTGATAGATAACATAACAACGAATATCTGTTTTCTAAGTTATCCCAAAAATAGAAAGAAAAAAACTTAGAAAACTTGAAGTTGACAAAAAATAAAGCAAAAACATCGATTTGTGAAGAAATGTTTGAAGGTGGCAATAACACGATACTATAGATGCTGCAAAGTTTGATATGGTCTTGTTTGCCCACCAAAATAGACAGTGGAAACTGAATCCTATGAGAAGTACCCTTGAAGTGCCAATGCATTCAGATCGAATTCTTCGTCGCTGGACAAAAGGAAAAGAAGCGACAACAAGAAATAAAAGTACCTTTGAGGGTATGATAAAGATGAAGGGAGTGGTGAGATGGTACTCAATGAGAAGGTCCTGTTAGGTGGCACTGATGAGAGAACTCTTGAAGGATGTGAACTTTGGGTACAGCACTGTCCTTCTTATAGGCACGAAGGAATTTCGAGAGGGAGGGAGGGAGGGAGGGAGTAGGGTGGTAGCTAGCTTCATTATTTGCGAGTCAACCGTCCTATCCTTTTCAAATATTAATTTTTAAATGTCTGAAGTGTCAGAGTAAGATATTTTGCTATAGGTATTGTACTCATTAAGCTTATTTTATTTTATATTCTTTTTTCAATAATCTTATCTAGATAATTTTAAAATCAGTTGTTCAACATATGATTTATGATTACACTGCATTTTTCTTACTTCTAAAATTTGCTAAGTGTTAGAAAAGGGTCTCTATTCTGAGATCAATGATTAAAGAAACAATTTTAAAAGTCATCCCTTCAATAGATGATTTTAAATTATAAAAATAATTTACTATTTAAAATTGCCTCTTCACTTAGAATTCAAGAGATGATTTCATCTTGTAATCAAAGATGATATCAGTTCAAACTCAAATCGCCTCTAGGAATACTCTTCAATAAACAATTTCAAAATAGAACTTCATTGCAAATTTTAGAATGAAAGAAAAGCTATTATAATCATTAATCAGCTCTCTTTAGCAGATGATTTAAAAATTATTTAACTAATCAATGGTTTGCTCTACTGACATTTTTTTTTAAAATTAAATCTGCGATGGCCTCCATGAGATTCATATTATTTGAAAGATATGTGTAATATTATTTTTAAAACTAAACTTTTCTATGTTAGGGTTTTATACCTTGATGAGCAGCAATGGGATTCCCCGTTGAACAAGAACTAGAACTAAGGATTTCTAATCCTGTTAGGTTTAGACCTTGATGAATAGCAATGGGATTCCCCGTTCAACAAGAACTAGAACTAAGGATTTCCAATCCTGTTAGGTTTAGACCTTGATGAATAGCAATGGGATTCCCCATTCAACAAGAACTAGAATTAAGGATTTCTAATCCTGTTAGGTTTACTTCTTGAAAAGGAGGAAGATGGGGAGGAGAAAGAAAGGGCTGCCACCCTATGATGAGAGAAGGAAATTTTTGGGAGAAAAGAATCTGTTCTCTCTTCCATCCAAACCCTAGAGACTAGAGTTTAAATACATCCACGAAGTGGGCCAGGCCCAGACTCAACAAAAACTCCCATGGACTAACCCAATGAGATTAAACTAATCCCCAAGCCCGTGTACACCCGTGACTTGATTTAATCTCAACCCTTGGACTCAAACCCAGCCCAATACAAGTTAGCCCACCTGGGCCTTAATAGCACCACACCAGGCCCAACAATCTCCACCTTGGTGCTTTCAAGGCCTCAGCACGTCCACTGTGTCAATCAGCTTTAACAACGAAATACACTTTTGAAAACTGTCCCGTGGAAGAACCTTAGTCAGTGCATCTGCTGGATTTTCTTTGGTGTGTACCTTCACCAGCTCCACCTCACCATCTTCCATCAGCTCTCTGATCCTGTGGTATCTGAGGTCAATGTGCTTCATCCTGGCATGATAGACTGCATTCTGCGCAAGCATCAGAGCACTCTGGCTGTCACTATGCACCTGGACAACCTTCTGATCAAGTCCCATCTCCAGCATCAAGCCCTTCAGCCAAAGAGCTTCCTTTGCTGCCTCTGTGATACCTATGTATTCTGCCTCCGTGGTAGATAAGGCTGTGATGGGCTGCAGACATGATCTCCACGATACTGGACCACCAAATAGGCTGAACACAAAGCCTGTTGTGGATCTCCTAGTGTCCACATCTCCACCAAAGTCTGCATCCACATACCCATATAACTGCCCACGAGCCTCCTTGGATAAGTTGGATCTCTCAGCATCTTCTTGCTGTCCATAGCAAATACCAACCCCAACTGTACCTACCAAGTACCTGAAGATTCCCTTCAGTGCTCGCCAGTGCTCCCTACCAGGCTGCGCCATGAACCTGCTCACCTGGCTCACTGCATGGGCTATGTCTGGCCTACAACATACCATGGCATACATAAGGCTCCCAACACCAGAAGCATATGGTACCTTCTCCATCTCCTGAGCCTCCACCTCAGTCTGTGGTGACATGGTCTTCGATAAGAAAAATGTGCTGCCAAAGGTAGTGCTGTCGGTTTGGCATCCTTCATCCCATATCGCTCCAGAATCTTTTTAATGTAGCCACCCTGACTCAGATGCAGCACACCCTTGGATCTATCTCTGATGATTTCCATCCCTAGGATCTTCCTGGCTGGCCCCAGATTCTTCATCTCAAACTCCCGAGACAAAGCTATCTTCAGTTCCTGTACAGCCTTCTTACTCTTGCATGCTATCAGCATGTCATCTACATACAAGAGTAAGTACATCCTAGACCCATCATCCAGAGATTTAACATACACACAAGAATCATACTCACACCTGGAAAGTCCAATGCTCCTAACATAAGTGTCAAATCTCTTGTACCACTGCCTCGGCGACTGCTTCAGCCCATACAGAGATTTCTTCAGCAAACAGACTTTCCCATCTGATCTTGGTTCTCTAAACCCTGGTGGCTGCTCCATGTAGATGCTCTCCTCCAAATGACCATGGAGGAATGCTGTCTTCACATCCATCTGCTCCAGCTCCAAGTCCTGAGCTGCTACAATACTCAATAATAGTCTGATGGAAGTGTGCCTGACAACTGGAGAAAATATCTCACCATAATCGATGCCTTCTTTCTGAGAGTATCCTTTGGCCACTAGTCTTGCCTTATACCTGATACCCTCTTGTTCTGAAGCTCCTTCCTTGCGCTGATAAACCCATTTACAACCAATGGGTTTCTTTCCTTGTGGCAGCTGGACCACCTGCCACGTATTATTGCTGTGAAGAGACTGCATTTTCTCTGCCATAGCATGGATCCACCTATCTCTATCCTGACTTTCCATAGCCTCCTCATAGGTGAAAGGGTCTCCATTCGCTGTCACCAGGGCATATGACAACGAATCCTCAAAGCCGTATCGAACTGGTGGTCGCACGTTCCTCCTGGGCCTTTGCTGTGCGATCCCAGTATCAGTCCCCTGTTCAGCTGCATCCTGCTGAACTCCCTGGCTTCTACCCCCTCTGTCAGTCCTCTCCACCTGAATCTCAAATCCTCCTGGTCCACTAGCAAATGGCACAACTGTATAGGAGGTTATCTGACTAGTGTTACCGTGTTCTACCTCCTGTAGTCCCTGCTGTGCATCCATGCCACTTCTGTTCTGGAGGATTGAGCTCTCATCAAAGGTTACATCTCTGCTGATGACAACCTTCTTCTCCAAGGGGTCCCATAGCCGATACCCCTTGACTCCTCGCGGGTAGCCTAGGAACACCATCTTCTTAGACCTGGCATCCAACTTACTCCGCTCCCCAGCTCCAACATGCACATATGCTGTGCATCCAAACACCCTTAGATGGTTTAGGCTTGTCTTCCTTCCAGACCATATCTCCTCTGGAATGTCTCCATCTAACCTGGTGTGCGGTGACCGATTGACCAAGTAGCTAGCTGCATCTACTGCGTCAACCCAGAACATCTTTGGAAGCCCTGCCTGCAGCCTTAAGCATCTTGCCTTTTCCAATAGTGTTCTGTTCATCCTCTCAGCCACCCCATTCTGTTGAGGAGTTCCCATCACCGAGAAGTGCCTTCTGATGCCCCACTCCTCACAAAAAATCTGGAACTCCCTGCTGGTGTATTCCCCGCCATTATCAGACCTCAGACACTTCACACTTTTACCCTGCTCCTTCTCCACCTCAGCCTTCCAGATTTTGAACTTGGTGAAGACCTCTGATTTCTCCTTCATAAAGTAGATCCACAGCTTCCTTGAGAAATCATCTATCAGGGTCATAAAGTATCTGGCCCCATTCCTTGCAGAAACTGGGGCTGGTCCCCAGACATCTGTGTGTACTAACTCCAGGGGTTCAGCACTCCTAGCTGTGCTGACTGAGAACTGTACTCTCCTCTGCTTTCCCATCTGACAAGGCTCACAGATCTCCATATCTCCGCTACTCAAGTCTGGAAGCAGACCTCTCTTGCTCAGTTCTTTCATCCCCTTGTCTCCCATGTGGCCCAGGCGGTAATGCCACATCCTGTACACATCCCGGGGATCTTGCTCCACAGCTGCCACCTCAGATTTCACAGTCATCACAGAGCCCTCCATCTTGTATAGATTATTTTCCAGCCTCCTCCCTCATCACCACCATGGCTCCATTGGAGATGTTCAGAACTCCACTCCTGGCACGACTGCTGAAGCTGTATCCAGTCCGCTCCAAGTACCCCAGTGATACCAGATTCTTCTTGAGTTCTGGGACATGCTTCACACTGGTAAGAGTGCGCACTATACCATCAAACATCCTCACCCTCACTGTGCCAATACCTGCCACCTTGCAAGGGTGATTATCTCCAAGAGTCACATTCCCCTCCTCAACCTCTGTGTAAGTACTGAACCACGACCGGTTGGGAGTGTAATGATGAGAACAGGCTGAATCCAAGGTCCACATCTCTGTGCTGTGCCTGTGATCATCTGATACAACCAAGAGATCATCCTCCACCTCCTGATCTGCAACTGTACTCACAGACTCAGATCCTCCTTTTTCTCCCTTCTGATTTTTCCACTTAGGACAATTCTTCTTAAAATGTCCTACCTCTCCACACTTATAGCACTTCAACTCTCTCTTGCCTTTCCTGGACTTTGATCGTCCTCCAGACTTACTTCTGTCCCTGCCCCTACCTCTGCCTGTCCTTTCCCCAACTGATAGACCCTCCTGGGGAACAGCTTCCTTGGTCATCTTCTCCCTCTGCTCATTCGTCCGAAGCACCGAGACAATATCTTCATAAATTAATGTCTCCTTCCCATAGAGCAGTGTTGTGACCAATGAGTCATAAGACGTGGGCATTGAACATAAAAGCAGAAGTGCTTTATCTTCTTCCTCCATCTTGACCCCAACATTCAGAAGTTCATTGCTCATCTGGTCGAATATCTGGATGTGACCCAGCACATCTCCACCTTCTGACATCCGAAGGCTGTAGAGGCGCTTCTTCAACATCAACTTGTTGCACATATTCTTCCCCATATAGAGGGTGTGCAACTTCGTCCAGAGTCCCTTCGGGGTCTTCTCCTCCAGCACTGAATAGAGGACTGAATCCGCCAGACAGCCCCTGATCATTGAACATGTCTTCTTCTCCAATGAAATCCACTGCTTGTCTGTCATCCCATCTGGCCTTTCCTCCAAAGCCAAATCTAAACCCTGCTGCACAAGGAGGTTCTCTACCCGGACTTTCCACATGGAGAAACTTCCCTTCCCATCAAACTTCTCAACCTCTATTTTTATGCTACTCCCCATGGCCAATTTCAAAAAATAGCACAAAAATAAATTTTATAAAATAGAGAAGTACCTTGACGAGATTCTGTTGAAATTATTTCAACTCCTTGAAGGCCTCCAGATTACTTCTTGAACCAGGCTCTGATACCACTTGTTAGGGTTTTATACCTTGATGAGCAGCAATGGGATTCCCCGTTGAACAAGAACTAGAATTAAGGATTTCTAATCCTGTTAGGTTTACTTCTTGAAAAGGAGGAAGATGGGGAGGAGAAAGAAAGGGCTGCCGCCCTATGATGAGAGAAGGGAATTTTTGGGAGAAAAGAATCTGTTCTCTCTTCCATCCAAACCCTAGAGACTAGAGTTTAAATACATCCACGAAGTGGGCCAGGCCCAGACTCAACAAAAACTCCCATGGACTAACCCAATGAGATTAAACTAATCCCCAAGCCCGTGTACACCCGTGACTTGATTTAATCTCAACCCTTGGACTCAAACCCAGCCCAATACAAGTTAGCCCACCTGGGCCTTAATAGCACCACACCAGGCCCAACATTCTAAGTATTATTTAAAAGAAAGATCCTAAATTTCTCTTCTCCTCTCTTCACCCGGACACCAGTGGAGTGGAATGGTCGCCTATTGCCGTGAGCGCTTATTTGGATCCTCCAACAATGAACGCTTTAACAACGACATATATTCTGTCCTTCTCGATCATTGGGTTTCCATCATCATTAGCATATTACCTTGTAGCAAGATTTCGACTCTTATCAATTTCGGATGACATGACTGCCAACTACCAGCTGCAGGCGGACAGATTAGTTTAGAGTTAGACCACTTGGCTATTGCAAATTAAATTTGACGCATTCACCTACCCACCAATCATTCATGGCTCCAACAAGAAGCTCTTCATTCATTGGCTGCCACAAGAAGCGTAAGTATGCGTTAGCTGTCTGTCTCTGTTAGAAAGCTGCCATAATCATAAAATTTAAAAGTCATTTATGAATAAAAAATATTCGTGGGGATAGATCAAGAATAAAAAATATCAGCAGGTCCTCAACTTGAAGCAGGAACAGAATGGGAATGCCTATGTAGACTTTGTAAATTTGTTAACCTATAAATAGATCTGTATAGGGTGTGATTTTGTTTTAAAACTAAACAGTTTTGCAGCAAGAAATTTTCCTCTTCTGGATAAAGCAGACTCAATTCTTTTATTTTCCAGGAATTTCTTTCCTACAGGTGTGATAGAAACATTTTGGACTTGGTTTACAACTGCTGCTCGCTTGCTTACTGTTGATGCTGGATCACCAGATTTTCTTGTTTAGGATTTTTCTTAGGATCTCTCTTTTTGTTTTCTCTGGAAGAAGATGCCCCCTCCCCTCCTCCCCTCGTCCCCTTTTATCCTTCTTTTCCTTTCTTTTCTTTTCCTTTTTTTTTATTATTACTTTTGACTTTTTATTTTTAATTATCATGGACGTCCACGTGTAGGGCAGGTGTTCATCTTGCACTACGTGGTTATTCAGTGATAATTCTTAATAAGGATATTAAGAAACTTGCTCATGAAGGAATCCTTTTCATGATGATCTTGATTATCCCAAAGGAATGTCAGAGGTAGTGGAGACGTCAGGGTGAGGAAAAAGGGATCTGGCTCTAAAATAGAGGTTCAATGTCCCCTTTAGGGGGTTTGTCTTATGCGAACCAATTAAGGCATGATGATTTTGGCATCCCTCGATTTCTGTTCCGGATATGACGGTTTATTTCTTTTTAATCGTTTTGTCGTGGGGGTTGTTCTTAAACCGGGGGATCGCTTAGGCTCTGGAGGCCGCCCAAAACTGGGGGCCACCCAAGATCGGGGGCCGCCCAGAACTGGGGGCCGCCCAGGATCGGGGCCGTCCCAGTTCTAGGGGCCGCCTAGACTCTGGAGGCCGCCCAAGACTGGGGGCCGTCCAGGGCCGGGGGCCGTCCAGGACTGGAGGCCGCCCAGGATCGGGGGCCGCCCAGGACTGGAGGCCGCCCAGGACTGGAGGCCGCCCAGGATCGGGGGCTGCCCAGGACTGGAGGCCGCCCAGGATCGGGGCCGCCCAGAACTGGGGGCCGCCCCGGATCGGAGACCGTCCAAGTTCTAGGGGCCGCCTAGACTCTGAAGGCCGCCCAAGACTGGGGGCCGTCCAGGGCCGGGGCCGTCCAGGACTGGAGGCCGCCCAGGATCGGGGGCCGCCCAGGACTGGAGGCCGCCCAGGACTGGAGGCCGCCCAGGATCGGGGGCTGTCCAGGACTGGAGGCCGCCCAGGATCGGGGCCGCCCAGAACTGGGGGCCGCCCCGGATCGGAGACCGTCCAAGTTCTAGGGGCCGCCTAGACTCTGAAGGCCGCCCAAGACTGGGGGCCGTCCAGGGCCGGGGGCCGCCCAGGATCGGGGGCCGCCTAAGACTGGGAGCCGCCCAGAACCGGGGCCGCCCAGGATTGGGGGCCGCCCAGGATTGGGGTCCGCCCAAGACTGGGGGCCGCCCAGAACCGGGGGCCGCCCAGGATCGGGGGCCGCCTAAGACTGGGAGCCGCCCAGAACCGGGGGCCGCCCAGGATTGGGGGCCGCCCAGGATTGGGGGCCGCCCAAGACTGGGGGCCGCCCAGAACCGGGGGCCGCCCAGGATTGGGGGCCGCCCAGGATTGGGGGCCGCCCAGGACGTCTTTTATTTATTTAGTTTAGCTATTTTTATTGTCATCCATATCATATGCCCCCTCGCCCATATTTCTTGTATATGTGCAAGGCATGCACATGCAAGGGAGAAGGGCGGAAAAATTTGAATTTCGAAAGCTCCGCTTGTAATAAGTGACATTTTGGGAAGAAGGGAAAAAGAAGGGAGGTGCGTGTCTCTGAAAGGACGGCGTCTTTTCACTCGTCCGGCTATACTGACGGGTGATCATGTACCCTCGCGGTGTTCGAAGCGTCGTGTCTGGCTTTTATATATGCTGAAAAGATCGTCCCCTTCCTTTAGTCCCCGATTTTGTGTGTCTTCCTCAGTTCTTATCCTCTCCAGCCCAGGGTAGTTGGCTTTTTCTTCCTCCCAGGTTAGTTGGCTTTTCCTCCCTCCTTTTTCTTTATGGACCCCTCGGTAGATAGAAAAGGCAAGGGTCCCATGAGAGAGCCCTCCCGAGAGGAGATTCTCCGGACACGTCGAGAGACCTTGGGAGGGGTAATCATCCGCGGGGACCAACCCGCTGTTCAATCCGCCCAACCCGTATCTAGGTCATCACCTCAATCTCTTAGGGCTCCTGGTTCGTCTGCCGGCCATGAGGTGGAGCCTCCTGTGGCTGTCTCCAAACTAGGTGGGCCGGCGGACATTGTTTCAGTAATGTCCTCACAGGACCTTAGAAATGTTAGGGCTCAATTTGGGGTTCCGGATAACATTCAGCTTTCTGTTCCTCTTCCAGAGGACAGGGTTAGTCGAGGGCAACCGGGTAAGATCGCTTTATACGAGGAATTCTTTAAGAGCGGTCTACGGTTGCCGTTTCACCCCTTTTTCATAAATCTGTTAAATCGATACCACCTCATTCCGGCACAGCTCACCCCCAACTCTATCCGTGTTATATTTTCGTTCTTAGTTCTCTGTTCTTTTCATGGAGCCCCTGCTAGACTTTCTTTGTTTAGGTCCCTATATAGAATCCGCAACCCAGTTAGGGATGGGTGGTGGAGTTTTGCTTCGAGACCTAAGAGAGTTCTAAAGCTTAACCTTCCTTCTAAAATTAAAGGATGGAAGTCGCGGTTCTTTTACGCGCATTTGGAGGGGTTAGACACGGATTGGGGCACTCCGGATACTAGTCCAAACCAAAATGCGAGTATTGAAGAAAGAGACCGCGAGCTGTTCAATACCTTAATCTCTACAATTATCCCTCCTAGTAGGGAGTTGTTATCGGAGAGTAATCTCCGGGAGGCTTCATTCGTGCCGGTGTCGCTGGCTGCAGCGCCCAGTGAGCTTCACAGAATTTATCTTCCCTTTCTTTGTTCGTGCTGGTTTAGCTAACCTATTGTTTGTTACTTTGTAGCGATGAAGTTCTCTCGAGAGTTCTTGGTGTCCAAGCTTCGAAAAAGGGAGAGAGGTGAACATGACGCGCCAGCGGGGGGTGAATCTAAAAGACCCCGCCAATCAGGATCGGACAGTCAGGTCCAACCTCCGGCGGTGATTCCTGAGGTGACCTTAGTAGAAGATAGTGACAGGGATGTGAGTCCTCCGACGGGGGGCCCCATGGGAGGTCCCGCCGAGGGGGAATCTTCCGAGACGATTTCGTCTCCTGTCCAAAGCGTCGGTGAGTCTACAAGAGAAGTAGAAGCAGCCAAGGCTGATTTGCCAGGACCTTCGCTACCGGCGGAAGCGGATGTCACCACTCCCGCCTCACCAGGTACTTCAAGGGCTCCTCCCTCAGCTTCCCAACCACCCAGCGGGAATATCGGATATAAGAGCAATCTATCAGAGATGATCCTTAAGCTCGCGATATTACCCAGATTTCAAGACAAGCTGAGGAAGGCAACACAGGCGGAGGCCTTCGACACTATGTTTACCGCTACCCTGCAGGTAAAGTCTGATTTTTGCTTCTTTTTGGTTATCAAACTTGGATACTGACCGAGTGCGTTTCGCAGACGGCTAATGGTCTCTTCGTGCTGCGCGAAGACCTAGACAAAGCTAAGTCCCGGAATGCCAGTCTAGATAAAGAGTTGGTGGATTCTAGGGCCCGGGAATCAAAAGCATTGCATGACCTTCGGGTCATGCAGGAAGATTATCGAACCTGGAGAGGAAGGGCAGAGCAAGAACTACGGAGTTTAGACGCTCAGCTGTGTGAGGTTCGAGCAAGGTTGCTGCCGACGGAAGAAAAGTTAAAGGAGACTTCCCTTAGGCTGGAACATACAGAGAATCGAGCGGATAGCGCGGAGGCCACTGCTCGTGATGCTATGGAAAAGCTGGTTTTAGCCGAGAAGGACGCTAAAAATGCTCTTGATAAAGCTGCAGCAGCAA